>JAMKCH010003603.1:0-57746 GCA_023653785.1 Ophioderma brevispina | reverse complement strand
ACTTTTATAATCTCTTGGATCATATCAGCAAGTGGGTATGTGTTTTCAACATTGATTAGGAGGCATTGCAATTTTTCGCCCCTATAAGACCACCCCAGATGCCTTATGACCCTAGCTGGGAAATAGCTACTCATCTGAAGTTTCTAGCATGCCTTTTGTTATATCCCATGGTCGCCTACACACTGGTAACAAAATCATTTTGACCCTGCTTAGGTAGTGAAAACCTTTCTGGCCCATGGACTATATAGCAGTCCCATAGTAGAAAACTGTGTAAAAAAAATTCCAGATCCAGATTTTTTTACATTTTTTTATCGATTTTAGAATAGCAATTTCACCCAAGGGGGATTAGTATGCATACCTGGCAAATACAGTCAAAAACACGATTGTGGAATATTTAGGGCGCCATCTTGGGAAGGTCGTTATGTTGTGTATGAACCAACAAAGCAGTAGCGTATTCCATCTTCGTGTAGGTTTGAAGAAAACAGGGGTGCAAGAAAAAATGGCCTCAAACAGTTTTAGAAATAGTATATAGTGCCCATGAATAATGTTAGTTAGGACAAACCAGAAATATAAGTAATCTATCAGTTAGGAACACTTATTGACATATTGTACTAGTATAACAGGACCTTAAATCCAATATGGTGTTTCAACATGGGACCCAAATGGCGACCACAATATGTAAAAGGTAGGAAAATTATATTGGCCCTACATGACAATAACATGGAATATAAAGCATGGTTCTAGAACCATATTCTAGAACCATAACCAAATCTTCTCAAACAGTTTTGCATTGTTCTTATGCTTTTGTATGCACACTCCGACCAGAGTCCGGTAAAAATTGTAGGAAAAGACATATACGGGAGGGTAATTGGCCATACATAAAATTAATTAGAGAAAAAAAACATAAATGACATGTGGGCGAACCATTACGTATTCTTATTCTATTAATAGTCTCCTTCGTAAAATGGTCCATTGACAAGATTGCTAGAAGCAATCAAATAGTCGTGATTAAGGTGGTAAAAGTGGTGCATATAGAGAACAAGCTATTGATTCCTGAACATTATATTGATGCTAATATCCATGGTATTCGCACGTAGGTCTGCTATGGCTGAGTTAATTACAGGTAAACGACAAACAAAATTATATTTCGCTTCCTGTCAACCAGCTTTTTCCTGTTTACATTGAAGTCAGCTGCCTTCGTAAACATATTACATATTGTTACTTTCATGTGTTTGAAAATATTAAAGACCAAAAGAAAAAAATAAAAAAATAAAGCGAATGTTATGCGAATAATATAAAGAAGTGCCGTAAAATGATTTTCAAATGATAATGAAAAGTTTAAATAAGTTTGTAAATATATTAGAAACACGCTATAAATCGAGTACCATATTCTTGATTATTAAACAAACACGTGTATAATTTTCCGTTCGGGGCTGTTCACAACTTGTACCGCTTTTTTCACTTACGTTATGATCCGAAACGAAAGTGTCAAGATTTTTAACATAAGAGCTAACATAATGCACCTTTCTTGTATTTTTTAATTTCCATTGTCAGAATTCTTCAAAATCTCTCTTTTTATGTATTTTTTAAAGTAAATAATTTACTGCCACCAGTACGAAAGTATACCACAACAATAAAAGCCCTAATCCATACGATTTACTGATTGCAACAACGTAAAATAGAAATTTCGCGGTTATCGGCTTGCGCGCTCCTATTAACATGATTCAGGACATAGCAGAGGGACCGCCCTTTTAGGGCTAACATCACCACTACTAGGATTCGGTAAAGCATGAACAAATTTTGGGTGCAGTAACTTCTTTTGTTGCATGTGGGAATACCCACCACAACTACTTCAACAAAAGTCAGAAAATGCACTAGTTATTTTAAGAAAGTGATGTGATTTCATGATTGACATGGTTAAAAGATAGTATTCTCCAAATTGTGAGAGTTATAAATGTGAAAAAACTGCGAAGTGGTAAGTTTTACATCGACTGTATGTGGGTGTGAGTTTGTGTAGTTTGAAAGTATTTAAAGATGTTAAGTATAAAACATTCGTCATCTGAAGACTGACCTTCAGCCCAAACCGATCATCTGTAAAAATTCTCGGGACGTTTATGTCAATCCATTTGATGGGCGAGCTAAAAACATGATTTATAAAGCCCCATAGTCTAGAGTACCGTGTAATAACATTGATATTAGTCGACCCCCAAAATGGGCCACATTTTCGCTATAACATTCCAAACCAAGCATCCCTTTACCCTACGATTTCGCAGGTATGAGAAAAAATAGTAGGGTTTTTACGACAACGAAATATACGGCCGCCTTCCGGTAAAAATTTGGGGTTCTGGGACGAGGTTTAGTACGATCGAGCCATGCCCTTTAAACTTTATGTTATTGGCCAATCAGAACAGATATGAACAAAATCAGGTTAAGTAGTTATGAATGTTTCGAAACCGGTTTTGCGGTTTTTTGTGTTGTTTTTTAGAACAGTCTTTATGTGATAAAAAGATAAGTTAGGGTTTTCGTCAGCATGACAGAAAGTGAGTAGGCTTAAGGGGGCATTAGCCCCCTCATTTTGAGGTGTTATTTTGAAAAAGCAGTGGTAGACGTTAGATTTCTAGAAGAAGTAGTTGAAAATGTTGGAAGGTATTGGGGGGGGGGCACCCTTTTTTAATTTCATTACAAAGCATATTGACCGTGGTTTCAGAATTATATTTATTTGTAATTTCGATACTCATATGGCAATGACTCCCAGGGTCAAAGGTCAAATGTGTTGAATTGGGTAAAGCAATTGCCATTTTTCCCCCCAAAAAATTAGTACTAATAGGGTCTTTTTTACCAGTGTCTGCTATCCAGGTTGGTAAGTTACATGGGTCAAATGTGCAAACCTAATGCGGAGACATTTCATTTTAATCCCTGTGTTGCCATGGGCAATCGATTTCTTGAAAAATTCAATTTTTCTTGCAGGATTGACTTGAAGGCTATAAATCAAAAAGTAAGACAGATATAAAAAATCCCTCCCATTAAGTTGCAGAGCCAGAGCATTATACAACCTACCATTTGTGCAATTCTTGGTGGTCATACACAATTCGGAAGTGCCAAAATTTTGGGGGGCAAAAAGTGCCCAAATTTTGGGGTGGGCAAATTCCAAGTTGCCGAAAATTGCAAAAAAAGATATAGGGAATTAAGTTCTAGAAACATTAATTAATTTTATTTATAAAATGATGCAGTTTTGATTTGAAAATGTTCCAAATTTATTATCGACATTAATTATGCTAAATTATAAATACAAAAACAAATCTATAGAAAAATATAAAAAAAATAAAAAATTAATTTAATTTTGGCAGTTCTTAAATATCACTGCTTGAAAAACCATAAGATAAAAATTAAATATAGCGCTTGAAAAACAATAAGAAACTAAGAAATAGTATTTACTTGCGTGGTACATGCCACTACTTTGATCAACTGTAGCATCGGAACGGAATGTCTCGATTTTCACCAATAAAGTAAAATAGAGCTGTGAAAGTAAGTAGTGAGAATTCAGGAAATTAAGAAAAAACTCAGAATATTCTTGCTCACAAAGATGATGGGTAGTGCCCCCTTAAGACTGCAGGCCACTCCAAACCCTTTTCTCAAGGATCAAAACCTCCCCAATGTCTACAACAAACAAATACAAATTAGAGCAATGTGTAATAATAATAATAGAACAATAATAATTTTATATAGCGCTAAATCCCAGTAAAACATGCTCAAAGTGATGTTCCAATATTTTTACGCCGCCTTCTAGATATCGTTACAAATCAATTGCGTCTCAAGGTGACTGACTCCAAAAACATGCCCTACCACCTTACAAGCCTATCGACACTTATATTGTTACTATTCACATAACAGCTCCCCACATTTGGGTCGACGAGGGCCAATGAGATTAAAGTATCGTGCCCAGGGACAAAACACGTTGACCACAGTGAGGCTCCAAAATCACGATGCGCTTTTCCAATGGACCATTATGTGTATTCTTCAATTCTTTTTTCCCCTTTTTTATGGAAACCCAAAGATTGTACGACATTAAATTTTGCATGTATACGCCGTGTTCATTTTCATTTAGCTCAAGAAAAATATCTCATACTCAAGTGAGTACATTTAAATTTAAACATATGTAGGTTCACAAATCCATACATCGGTAAAACATATTACATACAAATGATATAATATTTGTATAATGAATGAAATATAATGAAGTGGAAAGAGTACTGGAAAGGTAAGCCGAATAAAGGCCTGGTCAAGTCCCAGACTCTGTTTATATTAATTTGTAGTTAGAATGAGTGATTTTTATAATTAAATTTAACAAAAGAACAAAAATAAAAAATTAATTTTTGAGTTTTTAACATTTGATGGAATGTTATTCCATTGTTTAACCCCCAATTTACGATATAGATTTACACTAAAGCCAAGTTTAATATTAGGTATGTGAAAATTGTTGAATGTCTTTGTAGAATAAGTGTGATTTGCATTGTTACAAACATGGTGTCAACTGTGGAGGGCAACTGAGCTGGTTGTTGCTGTATTTGTACAGGATGACTGTTCCAATATTATGTTTACACAAATCCATTATTTTTTAGTTGTTATATTTAACAAAACAAAGGGATTGAGATGATTCTGTAATCACTGTGGCTCACTGCTCTCAGTGCATGCTTTTGCAGTATGTGCAGTTGTTCCATTCCCAAAAGTGTGCAGGCACTTGCCCATGAAGTGAATACCATAGGTGATATGTGAGAGAAACAGTGGGTTATAGAGACTAAGAAGTGCAGGTTTCAGTAGAAAGTGCTTTACTTTATATAAAATTCCAATACTGCTTGAACATTCCCTAACTCATCAATGTGATTTTTCCAGGTAGGATTTTGGTCGATAGTGATTCCTAAAAATTTAAAAGCATTTTACTTGATTTAGTTGGGTATATCGATGGAGATTATTCAAAGAGTTATTAATTTTGTTTATTGTGAGTGCAACAAGCATATAGTAGGTTTTTTAAGCATGAGGAAAGTATTTGTCTTGAACCAGGTGTTTAGTTTACTATACCGTTATTCATTATTGAGTATAGTGTGTTAATATCATGATGTGATGTAAATGCACAAGTATCATCTGCATATAATATAAAGACATTCATGAGAAGACTTGGAATATCATGAACAGAAATCATAAACACCCAAGGGTTCATAAAATAGAGCATTGGCATACCAGTGTCGATATGTTTAGGTGAAGATTTGTGACTATTTTAATCAACAAACTGCATCTGTTTGTGAGGTAAGTTTTGCCATCACAAGACAATACCTCTGAAGGCCCTAGTGATGCATTTAGCTAAGAGGACATTTGTTTATAGTGTCACATGCCTTGGAACGGTCCAAAAATAAGACAGCAGAGTAGTTGATTGTTATTGGAAGCCTGAGTAATTTGTGCACAAGCTTTGTGATTACCATACTTGTAGAGTGTTGCGGACGATATCCAAATTGGTTTTCAAAAAGTAGGTGTGTTTGTCATAAGGAATGCATCTGTTAAAAACAAGACGCTCTAAAAATTTTTAGAAAATCCAGGTTAGAACAGAAATTGGCCTATAGTAGTAATTTTCTTGCTATAGTTTTTAGAATAGGAATGCTTCTGGCAATGTAAGTTGCATCAGGTACTGTGCATGTGTTTCGTGACATGTTGTATATGAAGTAAGGGGAATGCTTAATTCCAAAGCAAGTTTTTTAATAATAATAGCCAACTGGAATGCCGTCATGACCTGGAGCTTTTTGGATTAAATATGATAACTTAATTACCTCACCTCGGTGATGGAGGAGTAAAGAACACTGTACTATCGATTGGATTAGCGAGATAAGTTGTGAAACAGCTTAGTATTAGTATTTTGTATTGCTTGACCTGATTTGGGCCTTGTTAATGAAGAAGTCATTAAATGTTCAGAATTTGTGTTGTAGGTAGTGATCGTTAATAATTTGATCATTTAGGTTAAATTCGTTATTACAAAATCTAGTTTGGTTTTTATTTGTATATTGTGTAGTATTTTCCAGGGATTTTAAATTTTTTCTGTTCTTATTTATTTGATTTACAAAATAGTGCATTTTATTTAATCAGTCCTTAAGTTTATTAACTTTTGATTAATGTCTTATATTAGTCTATGTTGTGGGGTTCTGTTATTTAAGTATTGTTTATAAATCGTACTCTTGTTTTATCATTTTAATTAAATCTATTATCATGGTGATTTGGTTTTATTTAGATTTAGAGTTATTTTTTTTCTGGTAAGTGGTGTGAACTTATTGAGTAGGATATTAAACATTTCAATAAAGTCTATAAGCATGTGATATCATCATATTGGATAGATTATCCCAATTAATTTCAGCCATAGCTTTTTTTAGAGCTTATGATATTCTGATGAGGAAGTCTTCTAGGCAATTATAGTTTTTGCTTTTATGTAAGGTCAATTTGATTATGTCTTAATGTGAATTTGGAAGGGATTGGTCAGTATATTAATAGTAAGATTCCAATATTATTGTTAGCGTATTGGGTGAAATCTATCTATGAATGAGGCACTGTTATCAGTTATATGGTTGGTTAAGTATATGGGGGTAGCAGGAATTATGAGGTATTCATGTCAATGTGAAATAATTATAGGTGTGTCTTATCGTTAAGATATCTATATTAAATACACCATTAAGTAAATTATTTTATTCTCACAAGCATTTTTGTTTAAGTATTTGATCAAAATGCGTATTAAATTCCATTAATACTATGGTGGATGATGTCTATAAATTACACAAACAATTATGTTTTTATCATTGGTAGTTTCCTAATTTCATTTTAAAACAGCATTTCGTAAATTAAAGAACATTTGCAAACATAAATCGGGTCTCTTTTTTAATTAAATTTTGAGCATAAATGGCGACACCACCTACATGAGAACAATTCTGATTTACAGCTTCAAGGTTATAATCTTTTAGTTAAAAAATCAAGGGATGTATCATTTTTGAACCAGGTTTCTGCTACACAAATAACTGAAAAGTCACGATTAATTACATTTACATGGCTTTAATTTATCAAAATTTTAGACATGCTGCGTATATTATATTTATGTATTGTATAACAATTAGCGTTGTTTAGTTATTGATTGTTAAATTCCTCATGTGATAAAATCGTTACAATTCTACTAATGTTATATTTAACAGCAAATATTCTTGATTTAGTCTGTATGGGTTAAAATACAAGTTACTGGGACACATGGATGTGCGTCACCATTTTGGTTAACCTTGCAAGGTGGTTATATGATTGTCTTCTCATTGTGCGGTACCTCTGGTCGCAGACTGAAATGCACAATCCTAGTTTTTGGCCGGTGTTCTGTGGCCGTATGAGGGTTTTTTGACCAATTGTCAATTGATTTGCGATGATTTATCACCAAACGACTTAGTCCTCTGTTTATTCGGTGTAACGTTGTCCCAGTATAAGTCCTCACGGAACAAAATTCCACTCAACAGATTTGTGTGGTCAACAAACCTGACACGATGACTTAGGTTGCAGTTGTATGTGAATTTCATTCATTGTTTTGCAACAAAGTTGGCTTGGTCATCATAGAATCTGGGTAGAATCCCAGATAGAATAGTTTTTTAGCTGTTGGGAAACATAGTTAGTGTGGTTTCTATAAGGCTTCGAGCCATTTGCTCAGCTCATCAAAGGATTTACGGGCTGTTGGGTTTGTCCAGGCCTGTAGAATTACAAAATTAAGGCGATTGCTCATTTGTGTCTTCCACAAGCTTCTGAATGTCACCAATGTTGCTCACACTTTTTGCATACATTTTGTAGTTTTCTCTCTGTGGAATCTATTTTCTTTTATGCCTTGCACATACTGTTTGAGAAATTAGGATTTGTGCAGGTTTTGTGTGGCGTTGGTTAGACATTTGTTTCATGTTTTGTGATATGTGTCTTTTTTTGGAGTTGTTGGTTCCCTATGGATTTGCATTGTTCGCATATGTATGTTTTGTGGTTGGTTGATGTTGGTAACATGTAGGGTGTTGATCCTGTGGTTAAGCATGCCGATTGGTTGTGGGACTGTGTTATGTATCATGTAGTATGTTTTGTGACGGTGTTGATCTTTGAAGGCACCGAATGGATTGAAACAGGTAATGTAGACTTGATGCTCAAACCTGTGGTAATGCCAGTTTCTTTGGGATGCCTGAAGATTTCATTTTGTTGATTTTCAGACTTTCTTCTCAGCTTTAAAATTTCAATGTTGTTTAGTAGCTGGAAACTTTGTGCTAGATGCGGTGGCCTGTGTGAGATATCAACACTGGCCTTTCTCTTGTTTATTTTTAGATAATTCTGATTAGCCGACGATTAGGCTAGAGTTGATATTTGATGACAAAAGATTCATCTGTGTGAAAGTCTCATTTGTTTGGTCCCAGTTGTAGAGGTTAAGGGTTGACATTGCAGTTGGACAGAATTAGTTTGGGTTCCAATAGGTTTGTTGTTCCAAATGGGGTTTTACCTGTATGAGTTCTACATGTACTATGGCGACTGATTCAGGAAGTGTGAAGTTTGTGTCCTTGATGGGGCTCTAATCACTTCCGGCTGTTGTGATCCATGCTTGAGACATGGTGTTGATGTGCGCTTATAATAGTTGAATGCTCAGAGATAAACTGTATGGGGTCATTGATGTGTGGCACTGGTCTGCTATGGAGTGGTGTAGAGGTACATATAATATGGTCAAGATGGTCTGCTGTGTTTATAACAAGACGTAGTATGTTGATAACATCCCTTTAACCATTGGCTTAGCTCCACACCTTGATGTGTACTCTCGGGGTGGTATAGTGGTCACAGTAGCTTAGTGGTGCCAGCTGATGACAAGGCATCTGTACGCAAATCCTTTATTTATCGTACAGATAGGCTGGCCATATTTCTGAGTCATGTAGTTGTAGTTGGCAAATTTATTGAAGTCCTCGCAGTCTTTGCTTTCCAGTGTGATGGACTGCTTATTCTCCTTGACGTCAAACCAATCTTTAGCATATACATCCTGTGTTGGAAATCCATGAAAAGTTCCAGATATTGTGATTGAAGAGGGTGGGCACAGTCAAGTAGCCACTGCCATTGTTTCCTACGGCTGTACTGGGTTGTATAATCCAAGGTCGTTGCACTGGGTTGTGTTATACACAAAGCTGCATGCATGGAGGTAAGATTCAGTATTCCAATATCAGACAAATATCCACTGGAGATAGATGATGATATATATGAAGGTACATAAAAAAATAATCCTGTGCAAGATGAATCCACTGGTATAAATTGTATGTGTAAAATAAGATGAAAAACTATGATTTAGTTGACATGATGAGGCACATCACAGGTGTGTGTTTAACTAAGGCGGCCATGTTTTAAAAAAAACAGACAAAGTCAATAGTAAAAAAAAACAGAACAAGTCAAAGACTAAAATGATTGAACAACTAGAACTCAATGATCCTAAGCAACAAACAGTTAATCTTTTACAGCACAAAACAATTTCTTTTTGTGGTACGGTATAATATCATGCAGAGCACATTTGTTGTATTTCTTAGCATGTATGCGAACTTTGACAGACATAAACACATTATAGATAATAAAAATGAATCGGCAGAACGTTCGATTGTCAAAGCTTGCTCGCATCAGCGTCACGCTATAGTGTAGACAACGTTTTAAGAATCTAAACATCCAAACGGTACCCAATTTGTGGGTTTGGTCAAATTAGAAAAACGTTGTGGAACACCGTCTAGAATTATAAAACAACCGTAAATGCAATATGTTTTACAGTTAGTCCGTATAAACAAGTTATGAGGACTCTTGCTGACCCCAAAAATGACTGGCCGGTGGCGTTTTTTTTCCGCCACAGTTCATAAGGTCATTACACACTAACTAACTTATAGGCCTCACTATCGTCTATTGAGAAAAAATGGCAACTTTGACTATATTCGTCACATTCAAAACTATCTCCAGAGGAAAACACAATATCACACAATCAGTCATTTTTTTTCCAAATTAAAAATACTAACTATGTCACATATTGCAGCCCGCGATTTGTTTACATTTAAAGACAAATCTATGTTAGTTACGTTAAATGATGTATAAATTATGGGGCTCTCCTTGGGGGGGATTTTAAGAAAGATAGTATTTGCTTTATTATTACTGTAGATTAGTACAATACGTACATAAGTTCAATGTCATTCTGGGGTAAATTTCAGAGTGGTTTCAAACAGGTTGTAAATAATTGTCATTGATTTACACTAGTTAAGAAATACACATTATGCTTGTTTGACAGTCCTATATGACGTCATGGGGTAGGAGAAACCTCCCATGTGAATTTGAGCTTTGAAATCAAAAGTTCATATGTGAAAAGTGGATGCCCCATGTTCAAAACAACCTACGTGTTAAAATAATATTTTCTCATCAGAACTGTCAGCAACAAAAATCTAATGCATAGTAACACATTGTGATGGGATTTTTGGCTACAGCAAAACCTGTGTTCTAAAAAAGAATTGTTTTAGTTTAAATCCATTGATTTCGAGGAACCATAACGCGGTGTCCACCTCGTTTGTTGTGTTCGATACTTCGCCAGCCCCCAAATTCCACCAAACGGGGGCCCCAAAAGGTCCACTTTTTGCTGCATTTGTTCATAAAAAGTAAACAATTAGAGAATTTTGACAAGAAAGTCAACATTTTTGGTTGATTCAATGTTCCAAAGATGTCAAAAAGGACCATTTTTAGTGGAGGTTAAGGTCCACTTTTTTAGCAAAAAGTCAGTTTTTCGAAGTCCCGCACCCCCCAAAATAAATCCCGCGTCGGCACCGGGCCCTCCAAGGCGGTACTAAGGAATAGAAAGGTACCTTTAAATAAGTGAGACCAACTATAGAACCTTCCTCCACAATAGCATCCTCTCAGTATGCGAAGGGCGCTAAGCTCCGAGTTTGCGTAGTATTTACACAAGTTACCGGAAAGACCCCATTCAAGATGGACGCATAACCCCCCACAGCCGGGCGCAAGTGGCTGAAGCCTGCATACTAAACCGGGGATCCGTCTGCTCAAACAGTCCACGGTAAGGGTATTAGCCGGCTGACTTTTTTAAGTTTGTAGACTTATGGACCCATATTTTTCCCTTCATGCGGGGACAATTGAAATATTAATTATAAGACCCCCCCCCCCCCCCCCCCCCCCCCAAAAAATGAACAATATACAGATGTGATTTTAAAAAAAAGGAATTTTATTATGGGAATAACAGCCACATTTTGGAAAAAATAAAGATTTGCTGACGGCACGGATTGATTGTTATTATTTTGCTCGGGGGGGACCAATTCAGGGTAGTAAAAATGACGTACGTATCCCTACTTGGAAAAAAAAAACCGATTATCTTCATCGTCGTCGTTTTGAATCAGTAGGGGAAAGGTACAATTTTGTACTGTTTAGACATAATAAACCGTGTCTTTTTGAAAACATACTAGCACTCTGGGCAGAGGGCCATATGGTACAGACCTTGATTTAAATAGCGGATTTAGAATTATCGGTTCGCCCGAAGAGCAAACTGATAATGATACTGAAAACGTGGACAACCTCCTAGTACCTGGACACGTGACACCCAAACTAGTCATCTCGTTGCAGTTTATAACTACAATACGGCAAGGCACCAAGCATTCTGTATCTCCGTTGTCACAGCTTAATCGATCAAGATGTGAGAATATACTGTAGTAAAGACTAGTGTCAAGCATTTGAAGGCGTAGTAAAGACACCTTTCGAACCTAACACCTATAGATGATATCTATCGCTCTTCACGACCTGCTTGCTAGTCAGTCGGTTTGATGTCGTCGTGCATGTATACGAAGGTCGCCGGTTCGAATCCGGCCAACGCAAATGGTTTTTTTTTTCAAACCTAGCGTGCGCTGGCCATCTCAGGAAAGATTAATAAATAATATATTTCAATGCCGTTTCAACGTCATAGTGTGGTACTTTTCAATGAAGTACTTACCAGCATCGGGGTGGTAGGGGTAAGCTATTTCTAAATTGTTTTCAACATGTTCAAAAATTCAAATCAATGCCAAAATAATGCTCCTTAGTGATAGCCACGAAACATAATAGTAGAAGTGTCATGTCACGCATGAATTTGAAACATTTAACCTTGCAGCAATAACATTGGGTGCCGAATTTGACACCCTCAACTGGTTTTTACATCAGATTTCAGTGATGAATTTTCAGCTGTGCTTTTCCTTTGGTTTGTATTGAATGTACACCAAAAACTCCAGAACTTCCCCTGCAAAAGTAATCTCTATAAAAACATAAGGGACCAAATCAATACTCACCCGGCGGGCGTTTTCCGGTCTGTCCGGTTGCGGCCGGTCATTTAATCCGCTCATCTTCTGAATCCTTTAATACCCATAAGTAATTCAGCAAATCAATGGATAATTGAAAACCGCGCTGAACCGGGCCGAACCGGAAAACGCCCCGCGGTTGAGTATTGATTTGGTCCTATACCCTTGAAAATACGCGCCATGGCTACAGAGCTATGCGCTCTGTAGCCATGAGCACCGATACAATCTAATATCAAAACATGCCTATTATAATTATTATACACCCAAAACCATTGGCACTCCTGGATGAAATTGGAAAAGTCAGGGTATATTGCACTTCTGCATTTGTTAATTTGCTTGTTTTGTTGTGTTCCCATCAGTTCCAACGAATACTCCACTGAATATCGAAGTAAGTACTGTTAGTTTATACATGATACGGTTCACGTGGAGTGAACCACCATGTGGACAGCGACATGGGATATTAAGTACACCTACAGGATAATGGATGCCGATGATGCAACACAAGACACTCAGAAGGGAGTAACACGCTCCCTGATTAACTGTATTCAATCGGTCTCCATGCACTACATACATGTTCAGTGTTTTTGCGGGGTGGGCCAAAACTAGCTCGGGAACCGGCGCATTAGTATGCCGTATCTCTACGCGACTGATCATGTTTGGTGAGTGTGGCTCACGTTGCCACCACATACTTATCGCCCTTCCAACTAGGTATGCCTCGGATCAACATTATAAAGTTTATAGGCTTTTGATATTGTGGTTTTGATATGGGGTCATTTTAAACAAACTGCGCTAACTATGGCGTAGCTGCTTTTATGTTATCGAATGGAGCGAGTCAGACGTGTTATCACGTTTGTATCAAGTAAAAGGGCCGTAGAAGGCATATTAGATCCTAGGGTAGATGGAAACAATGACGCCCCCCAATTAAAATTTTGACTTGAACACTACTATTCTGCCCTATATTTCTCATTTTTTTGGCCATCACATCGTGAAGATTAGGGCATTGTTCACTACGTTACCTCGAATACTAAGTAATTTCTTAATCATTTGGGCATGTTTGAATCATAAGAAAGTATAATCCGTTCAAGGAGTAAACTAAAGTTTTTTAATGGCAACAAAAGTATAGGTATTTAGTAAAACACCAACAGTCCCCTTCAAACTGGTCCAAGAAAAAACTATCACTCACTTTCCTTGAAATTTACCGTATTTTTTTCGGTAATACTTATTACTTGTTTTTTCCATAGTTTCCTGGGAAGAGTAGCTAATTTAAACAAACAAGAAGGGCCGACTCAGGTCATTGTAACATGGGAAGCCCCCAGCGGTCCGTGCGACATAATCAGATATCGTATAGAATATAGAGGCTGATCAAGAAACCAATGCCGGTTTTGTCGCGGGTAACATGAAAGTCGTCAATTTTTGAAGCTACAAAGTGACATTGCGCTGTCCTAACACCACTTCTACCTACAACATGAGTGTAACAGCTTACAACGGTGTGTGGGGTATGACAGCTTCCGAAGCCATAGTCACAAGCGTCACTTTTGGTAAAATTGAAATGTCTTTCTCTGCATGATGTTTTTTATGACAAAATATAATAAGACATATTTAAAGGGGATTTGTGTGAAATATACAATCATCTTGGAGTTTGGTCCACAAATTTCCCAGTCCGTTGGTATGGTGTAAATTAGAACAAATCGCAGCCATTGTAGCTTAGGGACAGCTTCAAATTCATACCACTGTTTTCCTGTTCTTGCCGGTTTTGGACCGGTTCATGTTCTACAATGACGCACGGTTCGACCGCAGTGAACCACGAATCAACCGGTAGGCAGCTAGATTTGAAACCCGGGCCAACAAACAATTGGAAAAGTTGGCCCCATTTCTATAGACCGTTCAAATGATTGACCATAATAATCGACAGTAGTGGCTCATTCCTTAGTTGTTGATGTAAATAGATACGCCATCATGATGAAACGCGGAACGAAAACCAAGTGTCCCTGATTCCGTATTCACAAAGCACACTTAAGTGCAACTTTGCTACGAGATTCCCTTAAATATAAATATGGGAAATTTTAAGTTTGCACTAATTTGTTAGTGAATCCTGAACACTCCAGGTTGTTAAACTTGTGTCCTTATGGCACAAGTTTACTAAAACTATTTTATAGTTGATTGCTTTTAAACATAGGTTAAAACCATTAGCTATGGAGTAGGGATCAAATTTTATAAAAAAAAGGAATTTGTGCTCTAAAAATGTGTCAAGTGCGACACATGACAAAATGGTTAATAAACCTATTGAATTTCCCAGAGGCAAAAAATATGAACATGAGTTGATATCCGCTTAAGTGTTTCCTTTAATTAAAGGGAACCCCCTTAAGTTAGTGAATTTTACACTTAAATATGATATGTGAAGAACGGGATATGCTAGATCAACGTTTTTACACGAAAGCACAACAATAAAAGACATCCCTTTTTCTATATAAAAATCGATTATATACATTATTCCATGTCATTTTGCAAAAAGGTTTGCAAAATAACCAACACATTTTAAATTAGCAGTTACTCTCCTAAAAGCTGCTTTGAGTGTCTCTTCTACCCCCGAACCTTCGATGATTTTTGAAAGAAAAAAAATAGCTACTCATTTTTCTATTTACTCAAAAATAAGCTACAGTAACAAAATTCCCGATTGTTTGCAGGAAATGACCGCCTCGATTTCTATTGTTCAGCCAAAATCGAACCATACGGGATTTTTGATGGCCTATTTTTGCATTTATTATTTATAGACCTCTATTTTAATACCGACGTCAGTCATCAGCCATTTGTGTACAAGTAGACAAAATTCAGGACACAAATGCATTAAGGTGTCAATCGACCCATGTTTAGCGATTTTCAGGGATCATTGACAGTGTGAATGTATTGTAGTTCTGGAATGTTTGTATCACGTTGCCCACCAGATGGCAGGATTACAATACATTAAAGCTGTCAAAAGATCCATTGTGATTTTCCTGGGCACGGGGCATTGACTGGTGAAGTATTGTTCACCACACGGCTGACTATGGTATTGTATTGACGTCTCGTGTACGCCTAAGGTCAGATATACCTTTCAAAACACAAATGAGCCTTGTGCACAAGTGATCTGAATTTTAGATCGTCGTGGGCGGAAAAAACCTTCAATGTGCAGTTGACCTTTAAAAGCAAATCCTCACATGTAGTAAAAAAACGGTACATGATAAAAACCCATAGTAATATTTCGGGAGACACCAAAAACCGAAAATTTGCTGTAATGCCTTGCAAGCAAGAATGATTGTCCTTTTAAATATATTTAGATAACTATTTGCTCTAGAATCTGAAATACATTGGAATATGGTTTACTATCATATTTGGCTGAAAATTCGAACTAGAACCCGATGTGACAAAATGACCCCCCCCCCCCCACCCCCAAAATTTTTTTTTTTTTTTTTTTTTAAAATAATTTTTGAGGTTTAGCACTGGGGCTCACTTTTTTACACATGTGTGTTTTGCCATTGCCACTGGAATTAATATGAGCTTTTTCCCGCCAGCGACGATATACTATACCAGATTTTAATGATTTGTAATTGTTCAAGAATTTGGTGTGTCCCAAACAACTTTACTAAAATTACACTCAATATTTAAGATTACAAGTATACTTAATTGTAAACAAGATGTCCACTATGTCCACAAGAATTGTATGGCAGTTCAACGATAATATTTCCTCACAGCGAAACTCTAAAATGACAGCGCACACGTTCAATACAAAACTCCTCAGGTATCATATTCCAAGGGAATCTTCTCAGTCTGAAGTAATGCTTGTCCATCAGTTACGACGACGGGGCTTTCCCTCGAGGACAAGGATCCATAATATAAAGCCAGGTAATTACACCATCGAGTCTGGTCAGCTATGTCCCTCATAAGGACACAAACTGGAATCCCTTTTTGATTCCAAAACTGGAATCTCTTTTGCTAAAAGACACAGCAACAATTTACTATCAAGCTACCGGCGGCATCCAAATATGAAATCCTGGCAGATGTAGAACTCAAATCGACCATATTGATTAAAACTAGCTATACTTATACTGTATAGCTCCAGAGTCTAGTTTCAGCTCCTAATTTCAACTGCTGGCAGAGGTCCTTCCAGTGACAAGTATTTAACTACTAACAGATAGATTCCCCTTTCACAATAATCATTACATCATTCTTATTCATAAACCATGACCTTGCACCATCAAATCATATTTCACAATTTAAATTACTCACTTCATATATATAACTTTGTGGGGGAATTCCCTGACCTTACAATGTTTTGATCTCAAAAGCATAACAAGTTTCTAAGTTTAGCATCCTTGCGTAATTCCCCACTTCCCCTATTGGTGCAATCTAAACAGGTGCAGTTTGCAAAAACAAACTCTTGGGAATCCCCTTTTCCTGCTCTTTTATAGTAACAAAGTGCTTTTCCCGTGAGAAATCTTTTCTCAAATAAAATTGAGACAAATAATATTTTCAAAGTTTAATCAGAAAAAAATGGAGGCCTATATAACATCCTCCCCCTTAAAAAGAAAATTGAACTGTTGAATGGAAATGAAATTTTCCAAAATTTGGCTTTATACCTTTAACCATTTTGTGGTTAATTTACATACTGACATTTTCACAGTCAAATTTTACACTTTTTATAATGTTCTTGCATGGCTGCCTCAGTCCATAGTAATACATAATTGTTATCAAATTCTGAACAAAAATTAGGAAGCTTTGGACAAGCATCTGCCAAGGACATTATCTTTTCCTTTGATAAGTCTTATGTCCAGATTGTATTCTTTTTGAGTTAAAAACCCAGGCAGGTTAAATTCTTGTCAGGTGGAGATTCTAATTTATCATCACAAAAAAATCAAAATTACAATTCATATATAAGTATTGGGTACATGGTTCCCCAGTATGCATCAAAGTGGAGTTTGAAGGGATCTGAATTTCCAATTCCATTCTACTTAGCTCACTGAGATGCTGGCAATTTGGCTGGTCTGAAAACGACCAAAAATCAATGTTTGGGTTATGATATGTCTCACTGGGAACATCAGGAAATATGGTTTCCCACTCTGATATTATGATTAACTCTTTCAATTCACCTTGTTGACTTTGTGGGAGGTGACCTAATTTCTGTCTAAATTGGCAAAGTATGTCAGAATTTTGCCATTTGACACCATAACTATTTCTGTGTTTACAGTGCCGTTTTGTTCAGTTTCTGACGCTGTGATGTCGTTCATGTGTACACTCATCACTATCTCTAGATGACATTACACATTGCATAGCATTTATGTCTCATTCTCTTTCATTATACTCTTTGGAGCAATATGTGAACATAATTGTAGACTTTTACGTCTACTGGTGTGTTGATCACATAGTCAAGGTCTCCAACTTTCGTTCTCAATCTCATATGGTCCAGAAACTTGGCTTGCAAAGGATGCCCTGTATTGGCAAAAAAGTACCAAAACTTTATCACCGGCTTGAATTACTCTGTTCCTGGCCTCTTGGTATCACCATGTTTTTATTTTGCTGGACTCTGTTGAGCTTTGTTTGACAATTTCAGTGGCTCTTTGGAGACTGTGTCTGAATGAAGCCACATAGTCTAACAAATTCACATCAGGATTTTCAACACAACCAACTTTTGTTCAGTAGTGTCAATGGTCCCTAACTTGGTGACCAAACACCAACTCAAATGGACTAAATCCTAATGATCTTGTACGCTTCCCTGGTAGCAAATAACAGGAAGATGAACTCCCTCATACAAATCCCTCTCAATTCAAAACAATAGGTTTGATCATTGTTTCAATGTTGTGGTACCTTAATAGGGCCCCCTGGGATTCGGGTGGTATGGGTATGGTGAAGAACTGTACTGGGAAATTCCCAACTGGTCCATAACTGTTGGAAAAACCTGACATGAAATTGATTTTTTTTTTCCCCTTGATCAGACTGAATGGATTTGAAAGCCTACTAGGGTGAAAAAACTTTTTGTCGGAGCTTTCACTATACTCTGTGCCTAATATTTCTCAAGGGTATAGCCTCAGTGAATCTTGTGGAAGCACATGATGGTCAGTAAATACTTGATTTCTACTTGGTCTTTGGAAGTGGCCATACGCAATTCTATTAACACCCTACTAAAATGGGATCACAAATGCTGGTATTGGTTTTTTGCAGGAGCGTAGGAATTTTCTGATTGGGCTTGACCCACCATTTGACATGTTTGACAAGTCTTACAATACTCAGACACATCTTTTCGGAGTGTAGGCCACCCAAAAATGGACGCCTAATCTGTCATGTGTTTTTCTAACACCTAAGTGTCCTGCCAGGGGACTATCATGGGCTAGCCTATCACTTCCCTATGTATACCTTTGGCACTACAATTTGATGCAAAACCTTCCATTCCTCTTACAAGTGAATCGGAGGATGGACCGCCCAATCTTTTCATGAGGACCACCATTTTGATGTAGAAACATAAGGTATTTGCTCGGCTTCCTGTTGCAACAATGCCCTCTCACCCAACTTCCTAAGTGCTGGGCCACTGTGCTGCTCATTTACCAGCTGGTCATGGCTGAAGGGTCTCCTTTAACAGTCCTAACTCTATCATGCTCAGCGGCTGGATTTTCATTGTTTACCAGCTGGGCACTTTGTTTGTGCTCAGGCGGCGGGATGTTCACTAACAGGGAATTTAGTCTCCCTGAAGAGGGAAGATGACGTCCAAATTCCTCTAATTTGAGAGGAAAAGTATCCTCTAATTGGGACCAAGTCCTCCTCAACGCTCTTTACTATATGTGTGAGAATTTTGACTCATCACATGCTCACTGTTTTTCTGTGAGGCTTTTTCTGTCATTGACCTAGTTACTGCACATGCGGGGAACATGTCTATTTCCTCATCAAATTTATCCCCTGTACAGGGCACCTGGGAAACTAGGGATCTGGGAGTACTTTCCCCTGCCAAATCATTCCCTAACACATGGATAACCCTTTTAATGGGAGTTCTTGTCTAACACAACTGTGACAGTTCCAGAAGAACCAAGTATGATTTTCAAAATCATTTTGTTAGAGGGACCACTAATACAATCCATACCTATCCCCGAATATCACAATGTGCACTAGTTCTGTGGAAATCTTCAATATCCCCCCCCAAAGGAAGGCATCTTCCAATATCATGGACTGCGCGCAGCACGAGTCCCGAATGATTTCTAATGGGTTTTGGATCTAAATAAACTATCACCTGAAAGTGAAAACAAATCCCTCCCCAAACAAAAGGTTAAAGGCATCCCTTAATTTTCTGTGTCATTCCCTTTTGTGGGATTTCTTGTGTCTGAACAGAAGACATGAAATTTTGAACTCAAAGTAACTGCACAAACCTATTGGTTTGACTCACTTTTGGCTTCTCCATTTGGGTGGATAGCCATGTATCTCCCAAACACATGGACCTTGTATGTCCTGGCATCTTACAGTGATGGCACGTGAAATGTGATTTGGGTTCCCATCCATGTTCTGATTAGCCCATCATTACTTTCTTTACTCCCTTCATGGGAAACCTGGATGGGATTTCCCCTCTGAGTGCTACCATGAGGACGCTTTGTTAGAACCGACTTATTGTGAATTTGTTGTACCAGTAAATATGGGCTAGGCCTACTAGTATGACTAATTTGTGTGTCAATGCAAATCGTCGGCCGTTACGGCTGCTTCACGCAAACAGTCAATTGTGGTTCATAGATGTGTTGTGATATTGGATTGTAGACACTGTTTGAACTCTTCAATAACATCAACTCCCTAGTTGACCAAATTTGCCCGCATTCTTTCGAGAGAAAGAAGCCAGCGATCAAACAATTGGTTCCTTTACACGGGCAAAATTCAACATGGGTATGGTCATCCTTTTTCTGACAAGATCCGAATTTTTGTCTATATGCCGCTAGGGGTACATATTCATATGCTTTGAGCAGTGCCTGCTTAACCTCGTCATAATAACTACATCTGTCCAATGACATGGCCGAATATATTTCTCGGGCTTTACCAATGAACGCTGACTGTAGCAACAAGGTCCAAAGCCAAGACTCCCTTGGGCCATTTCAAGCTATTGGCAATTTTCTCTAAAGTGTAGTAAGAAGTATTTGTGCTACTTCTGTCATGAAATTTTTGGAACCAGCGAATATTTTTCGCCGTATCAAATCCAGAGGGCTTGGTAGAGTCTGACGAGCTCGATGTTGTTTAATGTTTTCTAACTCTAACTGAGCTTCAAGCTCTTTTTGTTTCATTATCATTTTGCAATTTTTCCTTTTCCAATTCCTTTGTCTTGCAACTCAAGTCGCTTATTGATTTCATTTTCATTTTGCCATTTCATTTCTTTTTGTTGCATTTCCTTTTGCATTTGCATATGCAACTTCTCTTTCTCCAATTCAATTTGCATTTCCTTTTATTTTAGATCAAGCTCTTTCAATTTTACGCATTCACTTGTGCCCTGTTCCAGAACCTCTTCTATCATATCCAAAATGAACTATCCCAAAATTCTTCCTCGACAAAATTTTTCAATCTTAAATTATTTTTGATGACTGCTTTTCCATAGCATGTTTTGCCTCAAGTCCTAAATGCTTGGCTAGTTTAATTAACTCAGGCTTTCTCAGCTCATCAAACTTCGCCCAAGTTATTTGCCCTATGACACACTTTCTGGATAAAACTCCATTGTGATTGTACTCTACAACACAATATACCTAACTTGAACAAAACTAACCAAGTTGTACATGTAATAACACAAAATTTGTTATATGCTAAAGAGTTGTGAACAATGTGTTTACAATATTAATCACACTTTAATGTGTAAATTTGAACATAAGGCTCAAATTTATCTCAATTCAATTCCCGGAAGACGAGCCCCCAATTCTTGTTATGGACGTCTGTGTACGCCTAAGATCAGGAAATACCTTTTAAACACAAATAAATGAGCCTGTGCACAATGATCTGAATTTTATATAAAAGATTTAATGAGTGATGTAATTGGTTCAAGAATTTGGTATGTCCAAAACAACTTTACATAAAATACACTCAATATTTAGTTAATGTTATACTTAATGTAAACAAGAATGTCCATTAATCGCCAAAAGAAGTGTTTGCAGTTCAACGATGAATAGTCACTCACAGCGAAGACGTCAAAATGGACAGCGCACAAGTTCATACAATTAACTCCTCAGGTATAATCCAAGGGAGGAATCTTCTCAGTCACTGAAGGTAATCTGTTCCAGCCGTTCAGACGCGGGGCTTTCACTCGATGACAAACGGTCCATAATAATAAAATCCAGGTAATATACCACCACCAGTCTGCCGTTAATGTCCTTATATAGGACCACAAACTGGCATCCCTTTGATTCCCCAAAACCTGAAGCTCTTGGCTTCAAAGACGACAGCAGACAGTGTTACATATTCAAGCTCCGGCGGCACTCCAAAATATGAAAATCCTGGCAACTCGATGTTAGAACTCACATCTACATTATTGTAGAGTAAAAACAGCTATATTATACGGTATAGGTCCCGAGTCTAGTTCAGGTCCTGATTTCAACTGCTGTCCGAGAGTCCTTCCAGTGATGTGATAGTATTTAACTACTAACAGATAGGATACCCTTCTAACAATAATCATTACATCATTCTAGGGCATAAAAGGACTTCACCATCACATCAGATTTCACATTCTAAATTTACAGTCACTTCATATATATAACTTGGTGGGGAATTCCCTGATCTTACAATGTTTGATCTCAAAAGCATTTTATTAATACAAGTTTCTAAGTTTAGCATCTTGGGGAATTCCCCAATTCCCCTATTGTGCAATCTTAAACAGGTTGCAGTTTGCAAAAACAATCTTGGGAATTCCCTTTTCTCTCTTTATAGTAAAACAACGTGCTTTTACGTGAAAATCTTTCTCAAATAAATTTGAGAAATAATATTTTTAAAAGTTTCAATCAGGAAAAATGGAGGCTATAACACTATACCTCCTTAAACCTACTTACAAGCAAGTTTTATTTTAATGCGAGCAAGAATAAACTCAGAGAGTTACACCAACTTCCTTCCCCTACCAGCAAATGTGACAACCCATCCTACCCCCACCAACCGGTAAAATGAGCCACAAATATGGTTCCTACAATTACCAAAGTTCTAGTCTTTCATTTCATCTTTGGAGATAGATGAAAAACCATAGGTGTTGCAACCTATTCCCCGCTAGAAAATGTTTCTTTTTACTGTACAAAGCCGCCATGAGTTTTACGTCATGCTTATCGCTCCTTTAAAATAAAATATGACTTTTTTATTCGCTTTAAAGTTTCCCACACTGTTCCTCTGAACGTACAAGCTTTGCAAGCGTAACAACTGAAGGTATGGATTCTCATGGCGAGGTTCAATGCGGATTATAGAGGAGAGAGAACTCAAACTACCTCTATCGATGTGATGGAATGACGGGGGCATGTTCTAAAGTCTGGAAGAAGCGTCACGATCTGAGTGTGGACTTTGACCGCCTGGTACCGTGCAGCATGTACTCATTCCTCGTGGCTGCAACAACACGGCCGGTGCTGGGGATTTCAGTTCTCCGGTGTCAGCAACAACTCACACACTCGGTAGGTCCAAAGCAGATAACTTGTTTCTATATGTTGTAGAAAATGACAATGGGGCGGTGTTCTATAATGGATTTACCGCTGTGAAGTTTACGCGTTTAAGGTAGTCTTGCAGAAATACAATGCTCATGCATATAATGACTAGTGTGTTCCGTAGAATTCTGCAGCGGTAAAACCAATCACAGCCGTAATTATAACAGAACCAGGGCTTCAAAACTTTTGAAAACGGTTGAAACCCTAATTTTCTTGTTTAAGAAAGGCGCATATTATTTAGGATATTTGGGGTTCCTTTCTTTAATTTCTAAATAATAAAAACGTAAACGTAAACTTATGCTAAAAACTACGATGTTAAGTCCAATCCTAATATTATAAAGATCGAACTTCGCCATGTTGTTTTCCCATGGAGGCTGACATGTGACCCAAGAGGTCGCCATGTTGACCGCCATGGTTAGACTGTGTACCAGGTCTGATTCAGGTGATCCCCTTCCCATCGGACTTGCGATTGCTCGGGGGTTATGTATTCAACATTGTCCAAAACTGATGATAGATGATAAATTCATTGAAATTGCAAAAAAAGTGTTGTAAACAGTAGTTAAGGCGTATTGAATTCCGGTGGAGGTGACAAAGAGTAAATACGTAAATTTAATTAAATAATGAGGTACCTTCGTCCCGGGTACGTAGTTATTATTCATGTTCGTGGGCTTAATTATGACATTGCTCCAGTGAGTTGTCCTTTGTGCTATTTCAATGTTAAATTATTTAATTCTTGGTGATGAAAGAGAAACAAGAAGGCGCCTACTGCAAAACAGTCAAGACTTGATGTAGATTACGTATTTTATTTCATTGAGATTTCTAATGATGCAATGAATGAATTGCGTGCAAAATTCGTGACCTTTTGTTTCAGTCAAGGCATTTATCGCGTGCAGGCCTGATAGCGTGGGGGAGCTCCAGGTCAGTACATGTCATGTGGTACGGTGTACCTAATACTAAAGGCAAACATGCGGGATTCGCTGATTAACTGTGTTATGCAAATTTACTTCTTTTGTGTCAAATGTGGCATGAAAGTCCGTGACATAAAATACAAACACGATGTCACAAACAAAGTAATAGGAGCTTATTAACGACGTCATGAAGGCTTGACATGAAATGTTTACAAAACCGGGGGGGTGTTCAAACATGTCAAACACGATAGAGTGTACGTAATCATATCTGTCATTACCGGTTATGTATTGTTGTAAAAGGGGATGAGTTTCATTTTGGTCATATTTTACTAAAAGTTCTGCAAAATAAAGGACACCAAGAAAAACACCAGCAGGAAAAAAAAAATATATGGATTTTTAAGCATTTTATTTCAGGTTCTGCAACATGCACTACAACATTGTTACTCTATTGTTTTACAAGGGTGTACATGTCAACGTGGAAAGCGGTGTACAGGAATGGTGTATAAAATTGACAATTAGTCATAATGTGGTTACTCACACACACACTGTAATAATTTACAGCCTTTACAGCAAAAATACTGTCGAATAATTAGAAAACTACAGTATTTGCTTGACATTTGGAAATAAGCAAACTACTTATAATATATATTATGAAAATAACATTAATTTTCATTACAATTAAAAATGAAAGGTATATGACCAAAATATGATCTGCGGGGTGGAGTCTAAAGTTTGGTTTGGGTAGGGACGGACGACGTAGTACAGTTGCCTCCGAGAATCTGGACAGTAGGGCCATATCTATAGTGATTTTTGCCTAAAAAGGGACCAATAGCTCTACCATGCAGAGATTTAACCGTGAAATGTTGCCATTTTTCTTAAATTTTGAACTTTAGCAAATTTGGAAAAATTTGGCTTAAAATGTTCATTCATAATAGTTAATTCTATATTAAATGCTAATTGGAGACCTTCGTTTCAGTCCATTTAAGTCGGGGGGGTTCTCAATAGGCGACCCCTGTGCAAAGTCGGCCCGGCAACCATTGATTTTTGGCCCTCAACTTGCTCAAAATTAAAAGGAAACATAAAAATTCGGTGTATGGCCCTCAAGTAGGGGAACTTTCGATATGTTCAGCATTCTCTGCCCTTCATCTGTAAATATGCGAACCCCTGCATAATTATGCATGTTGGTCGGTCGTTAAACCTATTTATCATGGAATGCAATAACTGACCGGGACAATTCCGTCCATGGAAAAATGTTTGTACTATATGGCCGCAAGAAGGCTGTCGAGGCGAATGATTTAATGAACATCACATAATCATTTTAGGCCTAAAAATTGTGTACAGTCAGTGTGTGAAGGCAATTCCGATGATGATGTACACGCAACAGGCATTTTTGCAGAAAGTTTTGATAATTGTCTAGCTGCTTAAAATTTTCTTACAACACCATCACAAAATATACATTTCTGAATATGGCCGTCGATTTATAAATTGCGAAGAAAAAACACATTTCAAACACGTATAGACCTATACCAACAGTGCCGGCTCAAGAAAGGGGCCAAATCGAGTAAAAAGGGGAATTATGGTCGCATTAAATACGTGTAAATCAATACAGTCGTGCATGACTTATGAGTAAGTGAAGTAGGTCTTGAATGTTAATTGTTATGAAGACTTGCACTGTTTAACTCTTTAAAGCGGGCATTTAAAACTAGGTCATCGTAGACATGACTGAGTAAACTTTAGGGTCATTCAAAAGTCCGTTAAAAGGTGTTTCAGTCCAGTGCCATCGTGCGAAATATGTTTGACATGATATGTTCATCTTTGTCCTATAATAACCATGGTCAACCCCAAAAAACATCTTCTGATTAAAGCCGTTCTCTTGAGATGAATAAAGCCTAAACACTATTTACCAATTGGGTCATGCCCGTGGCGAGCCTATCTTGAGATGTTGATCCAGTACAAAGCGATTTGCGGCAAAAAATCACAACATTTTGGCAAAATTGGTTTGCAAAATCTGAAATTTTGGAGGTTTTATCACGAAAATCAGGCCCGTACGCCGGGGGGGGCGGGCGGGAAAAGGTTCCTTTTTGCCTATTTGTTTTATAAGAAGGTTCCAAAAATAAGGAGAAAAATATGACGAAAAAAATCCACTTTTTGTGATGAGATGTTCCAAAAAAGGCCAAAAATGGTCCATTTAGGGGGGTATGTCCCCATCCCCCAAAGGTCCACTTTTCGAAGACCCGCACCCCCCTAAAAAATACTGCGTACGGACCTGCCTAAAATTTCATTCTCCCCCCCCCCCTCCGAAATTCACTAAAAGAAAAAAAGAAGTTATGGCGCCGGCACTGCCATGAGAACAGAGAAAGAATGGCACCAGGAGCAAAGGTTATATAAGAATGCCGTTCACCATCTCAGCTTCTATAAGCTCTTGACAGAAGGAAAAGAATTTGACAATACTGTGAATTGTGGTTTTATTAATTTCAGTTTTGAAAGATCTTGCAAATAAATAAATATTAACAATTTGAAATTTTGTATTTTGCACGAAGCGCATTATAAAAACTGAATATCACCTCCGATCGGGAACACCGTATGAATAGTGATATGCTGGGTTTCGGGCGGTGTTTTCAAAGCGGTGAGGGGATGCGGTGATAGAGAATGTGTCAAAGCAGGGGTTCTTTGGTGTGAAAGGCAGCCAAATTTGACCATAAATTTGCTCAAATGTTAAAAAAGGGGGTCTTTGAGGGACAGTTTGTCAACATTTTCTAAAAAGTAAAGGTAGTTAGGTGAAAAATTTCAAAATTTTCGAATAAATGGGAATCTTTGGATAGCGACAGTAAATTTTGAGTGAAAAGGATTGAGGATTCTTGGTTGTGAAAATGTGTTAACAGCCTTAACATACGCGTCATCATTTAAATGGACCCCCCCCCTTCAACATGCTGGTCCTCATCGGCGCACTTTAGAGAAAGGTACCCATTGCAGGGAAAAAATGCCCAGTGGCCGTAGGCAGCAGTTCTGAGGGGCCAATGAACAGTGCATCGCGTTCAGAGGGGGAAGTCAGCCCGATCCGGGAGAATCATCCCGATCGGAGGTAGCGCCCCAAACGACTGATTTTTCATGATTTCCCATAAAATGTGACAATGTCACGATTTTACCTCACATTTTTCCCAAGAGGAACCGCCACTGAGGGGTTTTTGGGAGGCGTGCACGCACATGGTAGCAAATGTTCACCTGACGGGCTTCATAGCGATGTGACATAGGGGCAAAAATCTTGAACAGCTCACTTGACCAAACACATTGGGAATACAAATAGGCAAATAAAGGAGAAGGCTGGGAGAAAATAATGTCTCTGAAGTTTTGCGTTATGTGAAGAGTGATTCAAACCGTTTAGTGACCGCTCCCATGCAATCAGCTAGCGGTTGCCCGCGGGAGGCGAGAAGCGCGGGCAACGCTAGTAAGTTATAATTTTCGGGCAAACGGACTTCGTCGTCAAACTCCTGTTGATATTACTCTTCCTTCGATTTTGAATGACACGAAAAGGTCATAGACCTTTAAAGGGAATAGTGTTTAGCTAATACCCTATTAGACACTTGTACAAAACAGTGCCCTGCGGGTTGAAATTGATTGAGTATTATAAAATCAAAAATTTGCCCACCTCCCGAAATCCGATTGAGCGCTGCACTTTTAAGCATAGGTGAAGTAATAGTTACTGATATTGTGTTGTTATTGTCTTATGGCGCTATTTGGAAGATTGCGCTTTTATGTGTGCGTGATGTAATTCTTGATTTGTTTTGTCGCTCTTAACGCGCCGGAGGCAGTGTCAAACTTACAAGTCTTTCCAACAACATCGTCATGTACAGAGAAGTTGTGAACTACGAGTCTCTTGGCAGGCGGCCTCGGGCCCTGTGCCGCGAGCCAGTATGCTATCTACTATAGACTCAGTGACAGAGGACAGTGCCAGCCAACAACCAGGGGCTGGATTGCAAAGTGGTGGAATCACAACCGGAAAAGAGATGACTATTGGGCAAGCACAAAGACGATATGGCGTAGTCAACCTACACAATATATGTGACGGCCAGCAATAGTGCTGGTTCAGGAGTCCAGGTGGAGGTGGATGGAACCACGGCAGTGACTTTGAATAGGTACTGTAATAAATTTGAGCGCCCCAACTATAATATATTTTCCTGATAAGTGCATCCGTGGAACGTCCCTCTATTGTTCTCGATATGACGGGAGTTTCCGTAACTGACCCATCTGACACACGTTCTGACACGCCTATGAATTCAGAACCCTTCACGGAATAAAGCACAGGTTTATTCCGTTAATGTTCCGAATTCATAATGGTGTCCAAAAAAGTGTCAATGGGTCCAGGTCGGAAACTCCCAGCGAAGACCAGCTTATGGTGCAAGACGTAACACCTCCCTATTCTCAGATCCCAACACATAGGTTTAAGCTTACAAAGCTCTGATGAATATGAATATGTACAGTTATTATTTATAAGATTGGAAGATACTGAAATTAACCGATCCTGCAATCATTATCGGTTGTTTGATAACAATTCGAATGTTTAAAATATACGTACTTTCCGGGTCTTTTTCTAACAACATTTGATTGCATGTATTCCCCCAAAAGCTATGAGGGGAGTAATAATCTGGCACATGTCAGATCAATGTCTAAGAGCACGTCTAAGGAAAATAAGAAACAACAAACAATAGAATGTGAGTTGCTGTACAGAAGGTCAGCAAGTTGCTGACCACTTACACTTACACTTACAAATCTGCCAAACACATCTCACGTGCACAAATAAATGTAGCAGTACACATACCATGTGCACAAAAAAATATAGCGGTACACATGCCATGTACCCAATGAATTGCAGCGGTACACATGCCATGTGCCCAAAGAATTGTAGCAATACACATTCCATCATCCATGTGCACGTGCAGAGAGAATTGCAGCGGTACACATGCCAGGTGCGAAACGAGATGTAGTGTTGTACTACGAGTTGTTCGCAAACATGATAAACGTCAATGGTACACCTCCAAGAATTTGCACACAAGGACACAAACCACGTCATCTTATATGAATGAAATCTTTCTTTGAGATATCAAGCTGTTTTTATTTTGATTGTCTTTACGATTTTTATAGCACCAAACGGTACAACCACGGAACGTTAGAGTTTCAATTGTAACATCGGATGTAATTCAGTTTAGTTGGGACGAACCATTATGCGAGATGCGCAATGGTCTAATAACCAGTATCACTACAACTTAACAAGTCAATACAGTTCCACGAACGGCGACGTCATGGAACAACTACGGTGTTTGACAAGCTTATCCCTTACGTAAACATGAATTCAGCGTTCGACGGCAGTGAACGATGTCGGGAATGGACCGTTTAGTGACGTCCTAACTCAAAGAACTCCGGAAGATAGTAAGTGACCATTTTTTACTTTTAATTTCTCTTAAAACCTGATTTTGGACGTGGTTTCTGAATATTGCTTTCTGAAAATCACTCACCTTTTAATAACCGTGTGTTACAGCGTTGCCAAAATCAACATTCAGAATTTACATATTGTTTAAGATAAAAAGCACTTTGAAGATATAATGACATTACTTTTAATGCTTGTAACCATGCTGTACGGTCTTTGGTCTTGTCCCGCATTGACTATGCCAAGTCATTATTATACGGCTCCAATGAAATAGATCTCAAAAGGCTCCATCACTAGCAAAATAAAGCTGCGCGTTTGGTGTTCGCATGTGATCGTGATAATAGTTCGTCACAACTTTTGATCACTCTTCACTTTTTTTTGTTAAGGAACATAATCCGATACAAAATCCTTCTTTATGTGTATAAGTCTCTTCACGGACAGGTTCCATCATACCTTACTGTGGTCTAAATTGTAAATGTGTTGACAGTAGTTCTAATCGTACAAAACGAAGGCTACGGTCTGATGTTACGCGGCTTGTTATTCCTCGATCAAGCGGTAGATTTGTACCAAGCGTAGAGTTGGAGACAGATCATTCAAAGTCCTTGGACCTCGGTTCTGGAATCTTCTGTTAACATTGAGAGGCCACCTTTCACTATTTTTCCTTTAAACGGCCCCTGTAAAACTGCTTAGCCCTTTTTGTTGTTTTCCTATTATGCTGTTTGTCATGTTGTATGTTAACTTCGGATTTCTAAATATTTGTAAGGCGCTGTGTTCTATGTAGATATAAGAGCGCCAATAAACGCATTTTTTATAATTATTAAGCACTTCATTACTAATACATTTTTTCGCAAAATCCATTTGGAGCCTCAAAAGTAAAATTTGAGCAAAATTAAAACAAATGTGTCCAATTCACTTTGGGCCACTCTCATCTCTGGGTTGGGAAGCCTGCGCAGGTAGTGTGCACGTGAAAGCTGTGGAACCTATTTGTACGTTTCTCCAAACCATTTCCATAGGCCAACTTCTTGAAAATGTTTTGCCAGGATTGCATTCCTCTGGTGGGAAGTGGTAGCGGATTCCCTGAATAATGGAGTCAAGTGTAGTGTCTTTGATTACTGTTCTTAGGTTGTTGCCCGAGTTATTTGGCAGTTCTTTTGGCTTTTCATTGTTGCCGCCTCGTTTTCTATGTAACTCTATCCATTGTCGCTTGGAGTTGTTCAAAGTTCCTTGGGATTATATTCTGTGGATAAGCGGCTTTAAAAATTTCTGAGACCATAAAACGAATGTTTCTAGTGGTCATCTGGTCTGAATGAAAGTTGTCCGCCTTAAATCAGCAAGCCTTCAGTGTTTGTTGAATTATGACTGTTGATTGTTACCAACTGAAAAAAAAATGAGTACCCGCCATTTTGAGCATGTGTAAATACTTTTAACTTGAATCAGATGTGATGCCATTTTTTTACAATCATACTATATTTTATGTTTATCTGTTCACAACCCTTTGAAAGTTTGTCACCAAATCCAGTGTCTTTTTAAAACTTTTGCTACTTACAAATTAAATACATACATTCTAACAAATACTTTACTTCATTGCGGGGATACAGCGTGTGATAAAACGTTGAGTCAAGAATTTATCAGCATGGAGTAAAACACATTTCCGTTTTACTCCTCACCCTAGTACATTGTGAAACCATGTTGATAAACAGTTTGAAATCAACTCAACGTTGCTTGACAAAGTAGTTTGACGCCCGTGGGATCAAGTCCTTCATATACACAGGGTCTCATCCGTGTCCAAGAATTAACGTACAGGTTAACTTTTTCCGGATCATTGCACGTTACGTACGTAAAAACGTGAAAGGGGTCTAAAAATCACCAAAATCAAGAACAAAAGGGTAACTTATATTTTCTAAATGAGGACTTACGCATTTAGGGTCCATTCATTTCAGCATAAAAAAATTACAAGTTTCCGGAAGTCTTTACTGCCTTCAAACCGTGCTTTCAATTCCCCTAAATTTCCAAAATTTTTCCGCGCTACGCGCGGTAAAGAAACCTTACAACGTGATTTTTTAGTACAGCCTATTGGTTGAGAAATGATGACTCCTTTTGTGATTGCCTGATTAGTCGCTATCCAAAATTGTTCTAATCACTTACCCATAAAAGGATAATTTTTAGCATTAAAACTCAATAATTTATTTAAATGTCAGTCAATTCTAGGTCTATATTCTCTAATAACTTTTGGGCATAATTTGGGGGCATAATTGCGCGGATTCGGCATTTTCATGAAAATGCCGTTTGTCGCTACGCTGCAAATGCGGAATAGTGCCGAAAATAACGTGCTCTAAATACGAATTCTCCGCGATCCTATAGATTCATAGAAAATGTCCCTGAAAACTAATACCCCAGTTTTCCGCGCTCCACGGAAGGCCCTTGCCGCTTACGAACTCTCCCCATGACACCTTTTATGATTAGTTTCAAATAAACCTTATACATGCCTGAACTATATTTTACTGTTATTGTACCGATCGACCATTGGCCTATATTCATTTTACAGATAACCACTTTTTTTTATCAAATTTTGCACGAGAAATGTGTTTCGGAAAGAAAGTTGTGGGTATGGGTTCCGAGCTTCGCGCTAGAGAGGCCTTCGCACAAGAGAGCGGCACCCCCTCCCGCTCCACTTACGATATTAATTCTCTGTGACACTTTAAACCCATTCAAGTCTGTTTTACTTTTTATAGCCCATTTATCATACATATTTTGCTCTAGTGAATCACAAATCAAATGATCTCTATCCCATTCTTATGAAATGTGCGTTTGGAAAGTGAATATTTCCAAGGGACCCACCCCCCCCGCGCCCGCGTGCATAACGCAATGGCCGCTCAGCAAGCCATGTCGTCGACTTTTCTCGACTATCGTGCCGCCGTCCTGAGAACTGTTGTACCCCCTGGCTCAAAATACATACATTTCCCTTTTTAAATACCTTTCCTCGGGTACATATCCTGGCTGAAAATGAACTTTCCCAGATATTGTCTGAATGACACAAGCTCAGAAAATCCGTCTCTGGTGTGTACAAAAAAAACCTGAAGAATATGGTTTTGGGTTTTACGTTAAGGTGTAAGAATGCATCCATTACTTGCTTAGGGTAGGAGAAGAACCAATAACTTGGTTGAGGGTATGCAAATTGGCGCTACTGATACCTGTTTGGGAGGGGCGCAAATTCATCAAGGTACTTGTTTAGGGTACCTAATTATTGCCGCTGATACGTGTTTAGTGGGTGAAAATTAACAGCTTCGAAAATACTATTTAGGGTGCTTTTTGTGATTGCGTTGACACGGATGATACCACCCCCTTGTCATTGAGATGTGGCCCACCCCCCCCCGGGTTTTGACGCAGTGGACGGGGATAGAAATTAAACAATCGCGTTTATTCTGATCTTAATCAACGTTGACGAACCCAGACACGTGCAGCCCAAGAATTGCCACGGGACATAAAAACCCTTTTACTAACTTGATTGTATCTCTGGGATGGGGTAAACGTAAGGGGATAATTCGCCTTCATACAGAACATAGTTTAGCAAAGATTTGGACCGCAAAAATATTTAATATTTTTTTTTTCTGAATTTGCATTTTGTTTCACGTTATGTGTTAATAAACGACCGCCAGATCTCACCGAAATTTAATCACAATTTTATAGTAGTCCCTTTACAGTCCCACCGCAACCAACAACTTATTTTACAATGCCGATTTTGAATCATTAATGGTTCAATGGAGACCTCAGATCCTCCGCATGGTTTAATCATGCGCTACGACATCGATTATGGAGAAAATGCGACATTCTCAAGACGAAAGTACAAATATACTCATCGAAGACATCTTGGCTACTGAATATAAAATTGGAAATCTGACCCGTGAAACCAGCTATGTCATAAGGGTACAGTGGCAGAAAAAGATAAATAATCAGCTTCAAACTCAACCGGTTCAAGGCGGTTGAATTCTATTCATTGTTTAAGCCCATTATATACTTCCAGTCGCAGCGAGCGATTTCTGCTAGTGAGCATGCGTAGCACTTGATCTTGGGTAAAAATCCGGTATTGCACACGCCTACCGCTCGCTGCAACTGGAAGTATATCATGGGCTTAAGACTAATAGAAAATGGTAAATGGACCAGACGGAACCGGCGCAATCGGCGATTGTTTTGAAGTTACCTCTAAAACAAATGTAATGCAAAAAATAGAGAGTGTCCAAGAAAATATTACGTGTAGAAATAAACAATTCAAAATAATTCCCCTTAACAAAGGTACATTTGGAAAAGGATCTTCAACCTGTTACAAAAATGTAAATGTACACTGCAATGTTACACATTTAATATGCAAAAAAAGATCACACAGCAGTTAACCTTCTCCCTGAAATGACGTCATTCATTAAATTTGATGACGAATTAAACATGGGACTTTCGTGCATAGGTATAAGTACCAACATGCCTAGTACAACACAGGAATACCACATCTTTAAAACTTGATTTTGTCGATTGTTAAAGCCCTATGAAAGTATCATTTTTATTCGTCGTCAAATTTAATAAAATGACTCATTTTAGGGAGAAGGTTAACTGCTGTGTGAAACGTTTTTGCCCATTAAATGTGTAGCATTTCCGTGTACATTTTACATTTTCGTAACAGGTTAAGGAACCTAACTTGTCTATAAAATACACATTTGTCAGGGGGGACTTATCATTCACATACGGTGCCAAATTTATTAACAGTTTCTCAGGAATTTTAATTTAAAGATATGTTATTAAAATAACATATCTTTCCTCTAGGTCTAAGGTCTCTGTCAATTTTCATTTCCTATCTTATTTATAGAGTTTTTTGTGTCGTCTGCAAGAATTGCAGAAGGTACATAGAAATTACTCTGGTCGTATGTCTGTGTGTCTGTGTATCTGTGTGTGTGTGTGTCTGTGGTCAAATGTTAACCCTTAAAAAAAAAAAAAAAAAAAAAAGAAAAAGATAAATAATCAGCTTCAAACTCAACCGGTTCAAGGCGGTTGAATTCTATTCATTGTTTAAGCCCATTATATACTTCCAGTCGCAGCGAGCGATTTCTGCTAGTGAGCATGCGTAGCACTTGATCTTGGGTAAAAATCCGGTATTGCACACGCCTACCGCTCGCTGCAACTGGAAGTATATCATGGGCTTAAGACTAATAGAAAATGGTAAATGGACCAGACGGAACCGGCGCAATCGGCGATTGTTTTGAAGTTACCTCTAAAACAAATGTAATGCAAAAAATAGAGAGTGTCCAAGAAAATATTACGTGTAGAAATAAACAATTCAAAATAATTCCCCTTAACAAAGGTACATTTGGAAAAGGATCTTCAACCTGTTATAAAAATGTAAATGTACACTGCATTAAATGTGTAGCATTTCCGTGTACATTTTACATTTTCGTAACAGGTTAAGGAACCTAACTTGTCTATAAAATACACATTTGTCAGGGGGGACTTATCATTCACATACGGTGCCAAATTTATTAACAGTTTCTCAGGAATTTTAATTTAAAGATATGTTATTACAATAACATATCTTTCCTCTAGGTCTAAGGTCTCTGTCAATTTTCATTTTCTTATCTTATTTATAGAGTTTTTTGTGTCGTCTGCAAGAATTGCAGAAGGTACATAGAAATTACTCTGGTCGTATGTCTGTGTGTCTGTGTATCTGTGTGTGTGTGTCTGTGGTCAAATGTTAACCCTTAATATATTGCATGCTGTATGAGTTCTGAAAGGGCTACGATGATGTAACTTGGTGAAAAGGAGGGGTGGGGTGGGGTGACATGTTGGTGACCTCATGTGATCTTGGTGACCTCATGTGACCTTTGGTCGGTTAAAATGTTAACCCTTAATGAATGGCCGGAGGCGCTGATTGATAATTTGATGAAAGTATGCATGAAGTAATAGTAGGTTTTCTGAGGTTTTATTGACAGTGATTTGTTCTCCCATGTTTGAACAAGATGTGGAGACTCATACGCAGAGAGAAGGTTCTGTTATGGAATCTAGATTAGGCATGGTGTTCTCAGGTTGAGAATTTTGTACAAGATGTACTCAGTGCTCAAACGATATCCCACTTTTCTTTATATTTATTAGACTATATTGCTACTTACGAGTATACACACCGCCTGTTGGGATGAGGTTGGCGCGCGCATTTTTATGCGCCCTCAACGTTAGCTCTGGGGCTCAAATTTTATGGCATTTTACGACGTATAATAAAAGAGCGCAAATGATTTAGATTTGTAGTCTTGAGATGACTCCATTTCGTAGACATGCATTTTTGTTGGTCATCATCACACTCCCCATATTATACTCGATTCATCTGATATGTGACCCCGTACCATTCTTGCGGAGGTGAAAAAATTCAATGAGGCGCAGGGACATTGTGAGCAATGTTAAGGCCTGAAGTACACTATAGTGCGTTTCCATACATGAATGAAATTGTATTTAGTGGCAGGTGAGTGAGTTAAATGACCGGAGTGTCCTCCAACATAATCCGGTGTGGCACGTGTATTTGAATACTTTCATTTTCCCGGTAGAGCTAGGTTGGCCTTGTTATACCTATCATCATATCAAAAGCTCACCCCTCTCCGACTTATTGGAATAGGTCCAAAAGCTCCATACGAACGTATCAACGCGAATCGAGTATAATACACCTTTATAGGGACACGGCTGTTATGTAGGAGATATTCTGTAAGAACCATTCAAAATCAAACTAAACAGTGTTAAGTGTAATATTTATATTTTTGGATATTGCTAAGGTGAGGGCTGAGACCAGGATTGGAAAAGGTCCGTGGAGTCCCGTAATCAGTGGAATTACAAAGGAAGGCCGTGAGTGTATCTGCTTCTATTGAATTGTTTCTATCACGAATCATGTACTTTAAAGGGCCATTCTTCGGGAAGTCACACACGTGCCCGAACTTTATTTGCCCTCCATGATGAAACAACCAATATAACGAAAGAAGACAAATTATTTTTGGTTAGGTTTTGTCCAAACTAAACCAAAAATATTGTTTCCACTTTCGCTAGATTGGTTGTTTTGTCATGGAGAGCAAATAACGTTCGGTCACGTGTGTGACTTCCAAAAGAATGGCCCAAAACGTTATTTTATTTTATAATGATCTAATGTAAAAACGTTTATAGAACAACGTGGCCAACATAAAAAAAGTCCATGCAGAGACGCGACATAGCTCTCCTCAGAATTATACCATCACTGTTTAACTTTGAAAACTGGAGTATGTAAACGAACATTAAAATACAACTATATCTTTGGCCTAATGCAGTTTCCTATTAGTAATATCACACTTTGGACCGCCCCATTATATTCATAACTCTCTATTGGTCCCAAGAGGAAATCTAGTCATTGGACTATTTGGGATTCCCGATTCAATTCAAAGGCCATGCACTGGAAACCTCCCTGCAATATGAAATAGCACTATATACGTGTCTTCGCTCATCCATAGCTGTTCTGTTGGCGCACGCTAGTCAAGGTCATGTTTGCGCTATTTCATAATGAACGGACAGCGTCCACTGTTGAATTACAATCGGGGATCCGTGACTTTTTTATAACAAATTCACAATTTTGAGCAATTTTAGTATGTATAGCATAATTTTTATTTACAAATTTGATAAAAGGTGCAAATAAAAAGAACTAGTATATAAATTTCCATTAAAGTCATCTTTTTAATATATTTTTATTTGAAGTTCCTGGACCTCCTAGACAATTTCAAGTCACTAGTAAGAATCAAACGTCAATGACCTTAACCTGGGAACCACCATCCACTCAAAACGGGAAGATAACAGGATACATGGTAAGCCATACATGGTAAAAAATCAAACACAAATAAAACCAAACAAATGAACAAATTTAAACAAATATAGAAAAAAAATCCATATAAAAACGAGGCCTACCTACTTCTAAAAAGGGAACTTCTAGAAAAAAATCAATCCAAAAAATCAAAATAAAAAAGTGAAAACTGGTGGTAACGGATCTTCTTTGTTAAAGACGCTATCAGTGATCCGACCCACAGTAAAATATTTAAAATGTGCAGAAATAGCTTAAAAGTGCAGGATAAAATTAATCTGTAGAATATGCCTAAGTTATTTAACTGAAAAGTGGGAAGAAAAGGACGAAAACAGCAGTATTCAAAGATTTGAATCTCCATTCAATTGAGTGTTGTAGTTAGTGTCCGCACAGACAGTAATGTCTAAAAAATCCGATTCGGTCCTTATTAGGTTGCATTTGGTCTCTTCACTTGTAGGGTGTGTTAGGATACCTATATTTGTAAGAGAAATGCAAACCTCTGATTTGTGATAAATTTTTCGATTTTCTGATTTAGCAAATCACTGATAGTACATTTATCTGCGTGTTTCAAATTCATGTATTCATCTTCCGCAGCTTCCAAGACTCTCTTGGTCTTTTTTTCTTGTTTTTCTTCAAACTTTGCAACCATGCAAATAAAAAGTTATTTTATTTCCTTTTGTTTCCTCGTGCACTCCAGGTACAATACAAAATAATAAAGAAACCATACGATGCAATGTTTGAAACCGTAGAGGTTACATCACTGGAGCCCATCCCATCGAATGCTCGGAAAATCGTGATATCAGGCCTGGAACCGTCCACTGGATACCTGATAGACATATCAGCATCGACAGCGCTTGGGTTTGGAAACATAACAACGGTGATTAATTTCACCCAGCCTGCTATTAGTAAGATCTTTTATAAATGTGGAATATATTCTTAAATTCGATATAATATTGAAGTTTAAGCCTTTCAAATTGCTATAGAAGAAAAATGTATGCCCAACAAAAATATTGAAGTTATTGCACAAAAGGTTATTGCTTTTATTTAATACAAAGTAAAACTGTCGCCAGCAGAGGAGAGAGTTCATAGCTTTCTACCTATTTGAGCATTAACCCTCGTCTACCTGACGAGGTAGGTAGGGGAGTGGTTACCACCCCCTGTGATTTTCGTTACTGGGCCATTATCACAAAAAGTAAGCCTTTTTGACAAAAAAAGTTAATGGTATTTTCAATTTCTTTACATTATCACGTTAACTATCCTTCCGAGTTTGCTGCATGATATTTGTAAACAATATTTCCTATTTAAACACGCTTATTTGCATAAATGAGATTATTACACCATTTTGCTTCTTTAATTTTTATATTGAATAGTTACACATTATAGTTTGAAATATTGCCTAAAGTATTGTATTGGCTTCTATTTGAAAATTGTATTGACAAATTACAAAGTTATAGAAAATAGACAAGTAATTAACAAAGAATTGAATTGACTTTTGTACGTGGACAAAAGACAAAGACATGTTATTTCTAGAAAACCACCGTCTAGGTAATGTTCATATTTCATGTCAAAAGCCAGTTTGTGCGTACCTTCCATTACACCAACTGGTGTAGTTCACTTTTCTTTCAAAAGTTATTGATGTGCTAATTACTGTCACACACGCGACAGGCACTTAACCACTTTTCTATTTGAAGGACATAACTTTCTGGTCCTATTGAAGAAGGTAGTAGTGTTAACATTTATTACTAGTTAAAAAATAAATATGATCAGTTTAAATAAGAAAATAACAATTAATTTTAATAAAGACTGGTTTAAATCCGATTTTCATGTGTCTTTTGAAAGTTTGGGTTGAAGTTGCCAAATTTAGCAGACTTGCACTATTTTAACACAGGAAATTCGCATATTATAGGAGTAGCATTGCTCTTTGCGGGTTATTACTGATGACATTTTAATGAAAGTGATTGAAATAGTTGAGAATATAGGAATACACAAGCTTCTATTACAACTTCGTTTTTACAATTAACAATGGTCACAATTTTGTATTATAAGTTAATGGAAATGTCACACACGTAACCTCCAATGTCACATACGTGACCGTACTTAATGAAATAAATTTGTTAATTACCAAGAAAATTTTACTTGTCTGACGTTAGAAACGTGACCGAACTTTATTTCCCCCCGTGACAAAATTATCAATCTAGCGAAAGTAGAAATGTTATTTTTGGTTAGGTTTGGACTAAATGTTATTCATTACACCAAAAGTAAGATTGGTTACGTTTGGGGTGAAAATAAAAAAATAACGTTTTAAGTCAAAAACATGACGAAGAATGGCCCGATATTGAACAGCCAATTCCTATAACTTTGCCTTACCAAATAATGAACGTTTCTCTTCTATTGGTATCACAAATACGTACCAAATTATGTGAAGTCATAAGTGCGGTAGACAACAGTTAAAGCATTTCAAAATTTATTAGTACATGGCATAGTACGATTTCTATTCAAATCAGTCTATTTTGATAAAGGCCATGATTATATACAGTATTTACATTCATTATTTTAGGATAGCTAACCACCTTTGCTAGACTATATAAAATATAGAATGCATGATCAAAACTGTCGTAATTGTGGTATTCTATGGAAATTGATAACAGAAATATAAACAACCTTTAACTTTTGACCAAAGTTAACTAATCCACCGGCGAACGAAAGCAAATCGCTTGGAAGTTCCGATTCCACGGTGCGATTAAACTGCCACAACCTACATTGGAATACATAAGGTATGCATGATGGCGTTAACCAACACATTCGAAATATTTTCTTTAATCTTGGTCTGCTTAATGCTCATTAACTTATTGTAAGTTGGCGGTACATTTGCCAAACTAGGGGTCATCGTCCCTTTAACTCCATTGATTCTTTTCTATCGTGTCCAAACACTGTGGTTCAAATGTTATCAGGCCGAGATGGATGTCAACGTTGGCGCTTCACTGAATTTCGCAACCGGGTCCTGGTTTGTGCAGTGTTGCGCCAGCAGTGGGCAGATCAAGAGAGGTGTTCCATGGTCTGTGGTGCGGTTCCACAACCACAGGTGATATCCTGATCTGCTTCCAGAGAGCCCACTCTGCAAGGAAACCTTAGATCGGCCAGTTCTGGTTTCAATCTATTGAAGGCATCGCCATTCAGCAATTGAGGAGGCAGCTCCAGGGGAGTGCTCACCAGGTTTAAATACCGATAGATGTTACTTTGGTTGATGGCAAGTCTTCTTTCCACAAGGCGACTCTCTTAACCTTCCTAGAGACTGGCCAGAGGTGGACTTTGCTTAAGAAAACTCTTTCGGATTATTTAAGGGCGGTTGGCAACAGGTTTCTGTCTGGACATAAGGTTCTTCACATTAGATAATTGGCAGATACGCTCTTGCATGCTAGCTTCCTACGACGGATGTCTGGTGGAGGCAATCCTGCTAGGAGTACAAGTTCCGTTGGTGTGGACGGAGGCATCCGTGATAAAGCCGGCAGGAGGCATACAATTAACTGTGGATCAAGCTTCTTGGCATGGGTTGATCTTTCCCAGGGCAGGTAAGTAAATCTGCACATGAGTAGCACAGGGTGAGTGCCTTCAATCTTAGGGTATGTGGCGAGCACCCCATCTTGTGCCAATGAGTTGTTCAAGAGTTATGCGTGAAATACTTACTCTGTCTTCTAGATGTGGGGTGGAGTTCCAGAGGAGTTCCAGAGCAGGTAACTTTAAGCTGACGTTGGCTTCACGTGGCGTAGATGGAAAGCACACACGTGTCTTAGATGGATTGCACGTAGGTGGTTTCCTCATAATAAGGAGTGAGTTCATCCCAAAGCTTTGGAGGTATCTCTTCAACAACTGTGAAAGTCTGCATCTTGTGCGGCTAATTCCAAGCTCGTCTGCAGAAATAAAACGAAGGTTCCTGCACTGCTGAGGTTGGTCGTGGCATTATATATTGAACAGGAGAGAGCAAGCACACTCCCTGTGGTTGACCATTCTTGAGCCTTACGCCCATCGGCTCCTTTCGCTCCTAGCTGAACAAAGAGCACCCTGTTTGCCAGCAATCCCGGATAAGCTCAGTCAAGCGGATTGTACTTGGGTAATTTCCAGGATCTTATGGAGTAGGCATCTGTGCTTACCAGTGTCGTATGTTACGGCTGATAGGTTCACGACACACAGCCGGTTACAATACCCTTCTCGAAACCATCCTCAATGTGTTGAGTTAGGTGAGTACTTGGTTTGTTGATTTGCCTGGCCGGAAACCCCCCACATGGGTTCTGGTATGAGGTGTTTCGTCTATCACAGGTGCGCTACGATGAGGAGGAGGCGTTCAAAGAGCCCGTAGGTATGGCTAAGGAGTTGCAGTGATTAAGGTCTGTAGCTCTTGGGATTGGAGGATATTTCCCATGCTTAGGAGTGCCAGAACATGTGCTTTCCTCCAGATCTTGGGAAAACATGTGGAAATAAGGCAGCAATTGTAGAGCTCAAGAAAAGCCATTACTTGGCTACTGGGCCAAGATTTTTAGTTGCCTCAGTAGAGTATTTTGGCAAGGCCTATGCTTTTCCTGGTTGAAGTTAGCAATACAGGATTCCAATTCGTCCTGTTGAAGGCGAGTGAAACAAGGGTCACCACTATACCTCTTACAGTCCAGTTTGATCTTCTTGGGTTCTTGCGCCACTTGCCATTTACAAGCAGTTGGTGGGCAACTTGGTTGGGTGTGAAGTGGGCGGCTGTGGAGGCTCTGTTGGATCCCCTCGGAGCTTTCGGATGGTATTAGACTAGCGGTTGCTGTTATGGTATATCGGTGGATTCAATTAAAGCTGTGCATGGTTTTGAATATTTTTCCTGGAGGATCCTCTCCGAAACTTCCGAACCAGCAGTTGTTTCAGCCAAAAAAGGGATCAGCTTTCAAACTGGTGATATACTCTTGATATCTCTAGCACATTCCTTGGAAAGGCCTGGTATATATTCCGTCCTACGGACTCTGGTATGAATATCCGGGGCAGTCTTGTTCACTAGTTGGGCAATTGTCATAGCTATGCGGTTGGGAGCACATTCCTCTTCACGTTCTGATCCAGGTCATCAGTGAATCCTTGGCACAGTCCAGTCTGCGTTCCTGTAGTTAAAGCGGCGCTTAAAGGCACTTGGTTTGGTCTTACTGCAGCGTTGACTGTGGATACCGATTGGTCTATGTTGAAGTTGGAACCGGATTCAGAACATCTTGGCTGACAAAAGTTTCGAAGATGTTTTTGCTAACAATAGCTAGATCAGGTTTGTAACCGTTCTTCCAAGGGGCACTATGAAATGATGGTGCACTTAGATTCGTGAATTAGACTAGTTGTTGACGTCTATCCATTCTTTCGACAGCTTGGTCCGTCTTTGGTAGTTTCATTGTATCCCATTGGTACGATGCGGTTGAAGTCGCCAATGAGAGTGGCGGTTGTGGAATTCCCAGGGTTGAGTTGATGGTGCCTCGCATCTACTGATGGATGTTTGAAGACTGATTAACTATGACGCGCTAAGCTCAATGGGAGGACTTCCATGTTGTTATCATCAGACATTGAGATTGCTTTCTACTTCGGTACCTGGTCTCACAAATATAGCACTTCCGTATTGGTGGATGTGGTCTCTCGGTGGCCAAGACCATTCCTGGTATGTTTGTGCGGTGGTTATTGATTCCTCTGTGCTGGTGGGTTTCCTGCAGAATAGGACCTCGCACTTTAGATTGTTACAACCACCTCAGCAATGATGGTACTATTTATGCATCTGGAAAAACCCTCCCACTTCATGACGCTATAGTCCAATGCAGACCTTAGAAAAGGCATGCGCTGATGTCTAGTCATGATATGGTATACTTAAGAAATGATGTTAATGAAACAGTGTTTGGAGTTGTAGAAGTGGGTTCGCTGCTTTCGCTTCTAGTTTTAACTTTTCTTCGCTTAGCAGTTTAACAGGGGAGACCACAGGACGGTTCTCGTCTTCGCCCCCCTACATTGATGTGATTGCTCCGAGACATCCAGCAGGTCCATCTGACAATCCCCACCTAATGACAAACATGGCACACCCAGTGCTTGATGTTCTTACTGAACTTAATTGGCTTCCACTTGCCAATAGCAAGTTTTTAAACTGAATATCTTAACATATAAGTTTCTGAATAACTGGCACCATATCTGTCTTAATGATCTTTTTTCATTCAATAATAACAACATAATTTTCGCAGAAGTAAATACAATATCACATTCCTAACCAAGAACTGATTATAAAACACGCAGTATTTCTTACCGGGGTGCAATTGAATGGACCAAATAGATTATGAATTACAGCGATCATCTTCACTAAACATTTTTAAATCTCAACTTAAAAATCTGGCAACCACATACTCTTATCTGCTTTTACATAGGTACATGTACATTACCCAAATTACATACACACCATGGCCAAGTTTATATTGTACCTTGGTTTTAACCGATTATGTTTATATATGTATATATTTGCCTCAGCCTCATGAAAAACAACTCTGTTGATTGTGTTCCGTGAATAAATAAAGCTTGAATTGATGATTGATTGATTGATTGAATTGATTTGGTGCAACCATCTCGGCCTGGGCCGTTAGATAGATAGATAGAAGAATTGGCGGGTAATGACTGGCCGTCCTTGTTTTTACGCAAGCAACCGTGCGCCGTCACTGTTGCTGCACAAGCATACTCGCATAAAAATATGTGCGTCATGCGTTACGTTATTAGTGTTGCATTTACTGAATGTTCTATTGCCTAATCGGCCGATTTTTCTGCAATAAGTTTGCGAAAACAATCGATGAAAGAAGACATCGCTCTAAAAGGATTGCTCCATTCCTAATGCCCCAAAAATCTACCAATGACTCCTTTTTTTGCTTAAGAAAAGAGATATTTGCGTCAGAGTGACGTCATTTTTTTTTTTTTTTTTTTTATGTTGACTCAGAAGGCACAGACTTTAAATCAGGGGCTTTAACCCTGGTGCTACGTTGTGAACTATTCATCGTGTCAATTAGCTAAATAGTAGCTGGGATTCGCCAGGTCTCCAGCACCCTTTTCTGTTGGGGAAGGTCCCTTAGCCTTTGTCTTTCACGGTGACACTCTGCAAGGCAGCAGTTGCCTTTTCTACAAACATGTAGAGGTGCAGGCACTTACATGTTTCTAAGGTGTAATAAAGGTGCTGGCAAAGGTAATTTTAAGCCCCCCGGCACTAGGTCTGTGCCTCCCTTTAACAAAGGATAAAAGGATTGCTCCATTCCTAATGCCCCAAAAATCTACCAATGACTCCTTTTTTTGCTTAAGAAAAGAGATATTTGCGTCAGAGTGACGTCATGCGGCATCAGTTGTTGTTTTTACTAGCTAAATACAACGAACACAAAATACTCGCATATCTCATAAATATGCATAAAGACTTTCCAAATACGACGATATGATATGGTTGGTGTCCAAAACTATGATAATGAAGTGCGTACGCTTATTATAATACTTTTGGGTACTTTGAATCTGGTTACGTCGTTTCGGGAGAATCTACCCGTCTGGGTTATAAATAGAAGGCCTTCGAGCCATACAAGTATGTATTTACTAGCTTCAGAATATTTTTGAAGATTTAGTTGCGATTAGCTGTATTGCTAGAAAGAGTTTACTTCTAGCTATACCCCATTGTTTTAGATAAATACTTAATTAGGGATGCCTTCAAAACTCGCCAGGTCCAAACGGTTATTTCCAGATGGAATTGTTCTATTCTAAACAATGAAAAGGTGATTCAACTGCCATAAACCACCTGTGAGCCTCCGGTTGATTTTGGAAGCCTACCCTTAATTCTTAAAAAGTTAAGTCGTCATGTGAGTACAACAAGGTTGTTAGTGTAATACTCTTTTGGTCAGAAATTCCTATCACACACACTATAATGCCAAGTCTTTGGTCATTGGCTCTTGAATGTTCTTCAGTTGACAAAGTCGCCTGAACCATTTCAAGAGCCACTGACTCAAGGAAAAATAATTGAGTATTATCCTAATACATGGCAGCACACAGATGTATCACATGGCAGCGATTGCACTAACGGCCTTCTTGCATTCACACGTCAAAATAACTCAATAACACTCATCATTCCCGCATGTATTTCTCCTTTGTAAGATCCTATTTGGTACACGTGAGTCAAGTTTCCACAAAACAAAAGTCCAATAAACGAGACGCTTACAATCGAGACTTCAGTGGCTACTCCCAAAATTCAACTGACTACATAGCCGGGGAAATCGAAAGAAATGAAGACCGGTTTACAGTGGGAGACAATAAGACTTATGGAATGTACTATAATGCGCCTCTGCAAAAAGGAATGACGTACGAATCAGCGTAGCGTATGTGACTTGTATCGACGATACTTTAGAGGTAATATTTTAGAATGCCAACTTAAGTATCTATATATTGTGTTTATTTTTTCCAGCTTATTTTTTTAATACTCACGACCACTGAGTGCTAAATGAGTCTGATATCCATATACCGTGCGTACCGTTTACTCTCAATGGATGAAACCTACTCGGCGCCCCTTTAGCTGTAAGAAGAGATTGATATGACCGCCAAAATTAAAGCATAGTGTTCTCATTGCAGGGCCCCGGTACAGGACAAACAAAGGGCATTGTGTTATGGACATGATTCCAAACTGATACATATTGATAAAACTAGAAACACACGAAACACAATTTTATTTACTAAGTACGTTTTGCGTTCACCCCTTTGAATATTTATTTTATAGAGTGAATGTGTGTCTTGGAGCGGACCCATCAATGTAACAGGTATGACCAAATGTTTTAAATATCACTTGTATGAACTAAGAAATCCAATTCTTGAATTTCTATATACGGTATTGGTAATCAAGTTCTGTTTGTTATTGATTCGTTTGTTACGGAAACTCGTACAAGTAATGAATAATGAATGACTCAAAATGTTCAATGAGTAAAAATGTAATTCTTGCCCATTAGACCAACGATTAATTTGTTATAAAATTTCAAAAAAATACAATTCCAATTTGGCCAGCGGGGGGGGGGGGGGGGTGGAATGAAACAATGAATTCTGTGTAGCATATATCTTAGGCCTATTTTAACCCAATGTTTCTTAGACAAATCTTTTGGCGGTGGTCATTACAAGGTTACCTGAATTGCCACGAAGTACATGACCCGTGTAGCGCATCTTCGGTTGCATGAGGGCTCCCAATAAGGTCCTCTAAATTCCAGCTCTCTACAGTACTAGATGTAAGGGCCTAGGCACCCTTTGTTTCCAACTTATTATCATAATTCCTCCTTAGATACTACATCTCAAACGCTTGAAGTGTACTCTTGATGGTAGTGAACTGCCAAAATCACATCCATAAGCAGCAACGAAGAATACTTAGCATCTCAGGAGTCTATTCTTCAGGTCTACGCTGATGCCTCTGCTTTGAATTCTTTACATTCCCAAAACTTAGCTTTTGCCTTCCCATTTTTTATCTCTTCATGTACCTCTCCATCTTCTGTAATCGTGCTTCCCAGAATTACTGATAATGTTGCACTGGTCCGGGCCTCCCTTCTGTGCCCCATTTTGGTCAACCAATATTAATTGTACACAGTACTTTATGGGGCTTGCAAAATCACGTTTTTAGGTCTCCATCAAAACGGATTGAAATACCGTCGCGAAAATTTAAAGATCGGGGTTGTGAATGATGCCATTCTATCAAGATTAAGAAGAATTATATACTCAATTTTCGGTTCAAAGTTCGAAGTCAACCTTATTTGGCTACCATCTTGAATTAAATAAGAATTCAACAACTGTTTATTCTCTGGAAAATCTTAATTAATTTTAAGAAACAATGAAGCATCTATGGACTACAGAACTATAATAAACTTCCTAATCACCACGTCAGCCACTAAAATACGTTAACCTATTCATTTAAAATAATTTCTTTGGCTGTCAAGAAAGAACCGACCATCCAATCATTACCTTTTCCAAGACAGGCCCTGTAGCTATTTTAGTGTCGGCATTGGCACTTCTATCAACGTTGGTCATTGTGATCGGCTGGTTGCATTCCTTGTATTTGCAGGTTTGTTTCATTACACATGCATTTCATTCATTCCTGCTAATAAAGTTTACACATATACTAGGCCATTACCCATCTTTCGCGATACCTGGCTAGCGCGAATTGTATAGTCAATATCAGCTCCCCCGTGACCACAACACCGCGAATAGGGTTCTCTGGTGATTTGGGCATCACTAGGGTATAAATAAAAAAAAATTGAGCAGGGGGAGTACCTCGAGATAGAGGGTGGAACATATTTTGCGGCCATTTGAAACTGGCAGCCCAAAATGGCAGATTACATTGCATGACAAAACGTGACTATGCATCTGAAGCAGCTTGAGACCCCCCCCTTTCACCCAGATACGCACTTTGGAAAAATTAAAATGCTTTCCAATGGCGGCGACCAGGCTGTCAACAATTTGCTGAGACACTGCCGATTACCTAGGTTGTGTTCATTGCACAGTTTTAACCCGCGCTTTTAAGCCAAAATTGTGGCCATTTACTGATCGTATTCCGGGATTGGCAAGAAATGCACTCAAATGAGTCCACCGGACGAAAAAATGCCCATACATACTTCACTGCTCTGCAATGGATGACAACATCTCTGACTCAACCCAGCAGCAGTCAATGCATTTGAAACTGTACTGCTAGGTTGAATCAGAGATGGTTGTCGTCATTTTCACTGCAGACTGCATTGCCGCAGGAAGTATTCGCTCTTTGGCGAGGGATCTGTTTAGAGAGAATCCGAATGTTGTGTAAATCTTCAACTCAACTTCACTCTTTATTTCCATAAAACTATATTACACAAAAGCAAAATTACTAGACAAAATTTATGGAGGAGTTGACCAAAAGGCCAATGGGACCAGACTGGGGTCAACCCTTGAAAGTTATGTTACAACATCTTGAGATAAGGAAACAATCAACCAAAAACACCAGAAAAGGCTCAATGTGCACCATGATTCAAATACTTTTAAATTGAATATTACAGTATAAATAAAAATAATGCAAAATATTCTTTATATTGGAAATAAGTTCACTTTATTTGTTTGCCGAAATGAGGTACTGATTTCGAAATTTGTAGATGTTTCCACCAAATTGTTCCACAGATAGGACAGATGTTCGCACGGATGATCAGTTAAAAACTTTCTTATTTTCTCGTAAAGATTGTAATTGTTGATATTTTTCGGCCATACTTGTGAAGTCAGGGACTCCGTTTACTAAAATAGCCGTTAAATGTACTCGGCAATTTGTTGATGGAATATTTGTACATAAAATCTACCAAGCTATAGTTGTATATATATCCTATATTTAAGGCATTATATCTGGCAAATAAGGGTCTAGTATGGCTTCTGTAGTTGCTATTTGATTATTGTCCTCACTGCCCAATTGTTTGAAGGATTTAGTAATTTATCTAGGTAAGTTTTACAAGTATTTCCCAATTAAGATTCCATTAATTTATATAAGGCAAAATTAGAGTACAATATAGAGAGTTAACGTATACATCGGTATAAAGTTTTTTAATTGCTTAAACACAATGTTTTCTTGAGATTGTTTTGGATAAGATTATCAATATGACAGTTCCAAGTAAGGTTCATCTATTCCAATACATCAGAAATTTAGTATACTGTACTCTTTTCAAGATCTTGTTGTTCCAATCTATTTGTTTCATGTCATTACCAGTAGATTCACTCCTCGAAGTGAGTTTCGGTGTACCACAATACCATTGTAATTTTTTACTGGCGACGTTTAATGATATATTAATGGCTTTGGAACCAGTTGCTTAATCTTTAGTTCTTTATTTAAAACCCCCAATCTTGCTGGCAATGCTTTGTGCGAATTACCAATAGTGTGGTGTCGTCCCAGCAAAACAAAATGAAATCTAATACAGATGAAGTATTACAAATATCGTTAATATAGAGTTATAAACTAGCCAATGGGCTAATATCGAACCCTGAGGTACACACAAATAATATTTTTAAGTTCAGATTTACATGACTGATAATACACATTACTGGTTTCTATTACTTACCCAGTAGTTTGAAAACCAGGTGTAAACAAACTCCACGAAACCCATAATGTTCAAGTATGCCAGTAATATATTATGATTAATGGTGTCAACGCTTTGGTTAAATCCAAAAATATCAATTGTAGAGTCATTTTTTTCTACTGACTTTGGTAATTTTATCACCAGTTTGAAAATTGCCCGTATGTGGAGTGCTTTGCTCGGAAACCAAACTGTTTTTAATTTCGTATTTTATGACAGTCTTATTAAAAGCATACACCCTATAAAGACTAATCGTTAAGTATTTTGGAAAAAACACGGAAAACTGACACAGGCGGTAATTGGAAAACATTTTCGGCATCATTTTTATAAACCCATTGGAGTAACTTTCGCAACTTTAGTGTTTCTGGGACTTACACTGTTGATATCGATAAGTTGAATATTGTGGTAAGTGGGCGTGTAATTTCGTTGGCGACTCTTTTATGATACGATTACCAATGTCATTATGCCTGCCATTTTTTTTGATTTAAACTTGTCAATTATCTAAATTACTTCCCTTTCGACTATTGGTTTCATACTTTATTATACTACTGATATCGGATTATTAAGGTAATAATAATAATTTTTACCAGTATTATGTATTTTTGAGGCAAGGTGTGGACCAATATTTACAAAAAGTATGAACTCATTTGGATATTTTGAGGGTACGTAATAACATTACCAGAATCACTTTTAAACGTACCTCTGTAAGGGGGTTTTTGTCCACCACGACCAATTATTTGGTTAATAATTACTCCAGTTTGCCGCATGTTATCTTGCAGCTTCAAATTGTTATAAAATAATATTACGCTGTGATTTGCTTATAAATTATGTAATTTGTTTCTGCTACGTTTTAAATTTGAAGTCGGCAGGGTCCCTTGTTTGGGGATTGAGATAAAGTTTATATAGTGGTTCTTTGTATGAACATGCTTGTAATAACCCTAGTAATCACGGTGGATCTGGATTCTTTTCTATTCTTAGTAAACATTTTTCCAAAGGAATGCATTCCTCATAAAACCAGTAAGTAAAACTTACTAAAAAGTGTTACTAATGTCTCAGCATTATTGATTACTCAAGACCGCGTTTCACTTGACATTTGATAATGTCTATTTTAGTTTTGCGATATTCCAAATATTAAGAATTCTTTTATCTATTATTTTTTCTCATTTTTAGATTGTTTAATTTAATTTGTATCATCAAGATCCTTGGCAGATGATCGGTATATCAGAAATTAAAATAGCTGATTAAACAAGATTCTCAGTATTAGTTAATAATTGTCGATAACCTTGTCGAATCTCCCATTCAGTTCGTACCAGTTAGTTAAGTTCAAGGGCTCTCCGCAAATGGCGACCGAATGAACCTACAAGAGGTATGACTGCATAGTTTAGGTTGTAACACCCTCATTTATTGGATGCCAGTTGGAGGCTCTACCTTCAAATGGTTTTGAAATTGTGCAAAGGGAATATAAATGGACTTTGTCTAGGTCACGTGGTTTTGAGATGGCTTCCAAAACAATCAACAAACCATTCTGTGCTGCTTGCTGCGTTGAGCAGGAGCTGGTTTTAGTCCATCTTACACTGCAGGACTGCATGCACGTGCCGTTAAAGTATAATAAATTGACCTTTAAGGTTTAGTTTTAGGTCAGTGTTTTGAGATTGTTTCCAACCATCTCAAACCCACAACCTTCTGTGTTATAACCTATGCAGAAAGTTTGTCGATAATTTCAAATGCCAATTTTCGGTGTATTTTCTACACAGTGCATGGAGTCAAAATAAAGAAAACAACGTTGAAAGACACATCGGGAAATACAGGTACTCGTCCTTGGCATAATACTATCCATAAAGGGTACGCCAGGCCAACAAAACACGACAGATACAGAACCTGATTATGAAGTCACGCTGGGCACACAGGAAAATCCTAGAATGCCGCCTGGGATTTATGAAGACAACATGGAGCTTTATAGCAGAGAGGTCACAAGAATGCCTAACCCGCTATATGTCGGCCATGATAACAGTGGATACCGGGGCACCTCACACGCTTCAACCGCAAACGAAAGTCCGACTGACAATGATTATGATCTACCCCCTGATGCGGAATATAGAAGTGAAGCTCCTAGAATGCCAAGAAGACCTGTACATAGACAAACAGAACAGAACGCAACTAACAGTGGTAAACAGTATGATAAATTACAAGGCAAACCACTGGCAGAATCAGCGGTCACATCCCGCGAAGGCCGCATGACCGAACCTTCGCATTACAGTTGTAGTGGCTACGTTAATCAAGAATCTATCAATAAGGCGAATGTAGAAAGGTCGAGAAAAAAGCAGGAGCATCGCCCATTGAGCGAAAATACAACACTTCAAAAAAATTTCCTAGCGGCAATGAAGACGCACCTGAACCCTTCTAATGCGGAGTCTAAGTGCTGACATGACATGTAAATTCTTAAAATCCCATTAATCTGTAATTCACTCTTGTGAAGCAAAGGTCAGAAAGAACTGGTACCATATGGAGGGGATACAACGACCGTCTCATGATCCAAAGGTCCTGGGTTTTCGCGAGTCCGCTGGGGCCAATGTGTTGTGCACTTGGGCAAGGCACTTTACCTCGCTTGCCTCTCTTCACCCAGGTGCTAAATGGGGAGCTGTTAGGAATATTGTCCATTGAGCGCCGCCCAAAGGTATGAGTATGCCTTGGGCATTTGTAAGGCAGCTGACATATTATAGTGGCAGCGGAATAAATGTAAAGCGCTTTGAAACATTGTGAAAGGCGCTATATAGATGTCGACAGTTATTTATTTTATCAGACCAAATGATGGAACTCAAGTGCAGATTATGAAAATATAAATTGTGTCAATCGTCCAGTACATTGCGTTTTCAGTACACAATAATATGTCAAGTACGCAGAAGGTCCCCGGTTCGAATCAGGCTGGGACCACCAGGCGGTGACTGCCAAGCCTCATTCATTATAGCAACTCACCAAAAATGTCAAAAGAAATTACAGCAATACGGAATGCAAACCACAAACCAATTTGGGTGCTTTGATGTGGGTCGGTCATGGGTGTTCCCATGACCCACATACGACCTCGTCCTTGTTCTTTATTCGTTCAAAAAGAAAAATCAGAAATAACCCTTCAAGTGGAGTTGATTCTTCAACTCCACCGGTTTTGGAATAAGAAGATATTCCTTGACAACATATAAAAATCTAAATTTTTCGTCAAGATTTCGCTTTTACGTGTTAAACCATTGGCGACGTCTGAAATTGGTATTTCTTGGGCCGCCCTCCCCTGGGGACCACATTGGTTTTTCAGATCTTACCCTGTTAAAAATTTCCGTAAATTAAGAAAACAGATTTTCCGTAAACTTACGGAAAATCTGTTTTAGAAAACAATAAGAATAAAAAACAAAAAACATAAAAAATTTTAATTTACGGAAATATTTCGAAAATTTCTGGCAGCAATATTTCCGGACTTTTTTTTTGGTTCCGTAATTTTAAATTACGGAAAAATTTTGTTAAAATACACACTTTTTTCCGTAATATGAGACAAAATTTCTGTAAAATTACTGTCAAAGTTCCGTTAATTGTCAGAAATTTCTGTAAATTTACCCTAAAAATGTCTGGAAATACTGCTGCCAGAAATTTCCGTAAATTTACGGAATTTTTTTTAAGAGTGTACGTTTGCCGACCTCTCTGGGGAATAAGAAATAATTCAACATCAGTATGTGTTCATTAGCGACTCAGTTTTAATTGTTTTGCTTGAACACGAAAATATATTCTGAAACTATTATGAGAGAAATTGGTTTCTCAGATGGGTCTATCCATTCAAATGATGTTTCTTTCACGATATTTCAAAAACACTCAGAGTGAAATGTCATATTGTGCAAATGATTTATACGTTAATGTTTTGTAAGGGAGGTTCTTAGTATAAACCATCCATGTGATGACGAGGGTGGAAAATGCTGATAATATGTTGAAGAGGGTCATTTTCTCACCTCCACTGCATTTGTAGCAATGTTGCAATATGTATAGATTTTATGTATACATAAAACAGCTTATTCAAAAGTACTTTATGAAGAGAAAACAGTTAATCCGTATTTTTATTTCTCGTTTGAATATTTCATTTGTCATTTAAGTCGACTAACCAAGAAAGTAATTAGCTAGGTGGCGTTGGAAGACACACGAGTTCCCGTTGAGTGCAAAAAAGTCGTATTACAAGTTACGACTTTGTTTGCATTCAACGAAATCAAAATTTTTGAGTGCAACAAATTTAGTTCCTAGCTACACTTAATAGGGTCTATTAGCCTAAAACTTGCAATAATTGTTTTATATGTGTTATAATGAAAATTTATTTATATAATTTTCTTGTTTGACATAAGTCTTTGAAGAAATGTTGAAGTGCAAAAACGTCGGAAAACACATTATCGATGTGTTAGTAAGTTATTTCACACAAACTTATCATAAATGTTGAAAGTGGAATATGTACACAGAAATATTGGGGAAACCCATTTCCTTACAAAATAAAATGGCGTATCGTATCACTATGAGATGAGAACAATTAAGTCGTAATTACTAGTTACGACCCTGGTGCCCCTCACCGCACAGCAAATTTACAAGTTGAGATGCTATGTCATCTGAAACGTTTGCCTAACTATAGTATGTGTGCCTAAATTTACGTTCGATCTGCTCTTGAAGAAATTCGTAATGTTGTATTTTCTGTCCATTGCGACGGAAAAAAATCTATTTTATGGGCGGACGGACATTTTAAGTAGGGTCTGTCGGTCGGGCGACCCCCCCCCCAGGTTACAATTGGCCCAAAATAGCCCCAAAATCTGAAGAAAAAACAATCTTGAGAAAAAGTGAACAGTTTTTACAAACATATTTTTAAAAAAATAAATCAGCCAAAATGTATCAATTTTCGCCAAAAAACCACTGATTTTACATGATTTTGGCAAAACTAAAAAAGAAAAAATCTTCCAAAACGCAAAAACTGGGTCGTTCGTGCCCGTAAATTTTTTTTCGCCCAAAACGGACAGAAATTACAACACGGTGGGTGGCTTATAGGGCGGCGTGATACAAACATTTGCGAATAACATCAAAACGCGCAGTCAGAATCAACTGAAACTTTGCAAAAAAACATTTCTCGGGCATATCTAGTGAACCACGAATCTGTGGGAGAGCGTGGTCTAGTGGTTAGGGTGCTTGCCTATGGCGCAAATATACCAAAACAAAAATCCCGGGTTCGAATCCCGGTGGGGTCACTTGCTGGGATTCACTCGGTGCTCAATTCTGGATTTAATCTGTATACGAGCTATTGATTAAATACAGAATACCGCTCTCCTCCATGGTTCACTTGGAATTGGGCAAATGAATCATGAAAGCATCCCGTCCTTCGGAGGGGACGTTAAGCCGTCGGTCCCGTGTACAGAGAGTCACAACTGTACATGTACATCGCAGTCAGTGTCGGTTAAGACTAGGGTGTAAACCCCTGACTGTTCCCAATCCGCCCCCAGTTTCAAAAAACGCGGGCCATGTTAGGAGCGTCCGTATCATAGATACACGTGGCCCCGGATCAGCTTACACACAGTTGAACAAATCCTGACACCACCACAAGCTATTACGAATGACTTGTGGACACGAACGAACGAACGAATCACGAAATGCACCTTTAAGTTGTACCAAACGATAATCTGTCTAATGTTATAATAAATTGACATGATCTAATATTAACCACGACATACACTGACATCACTTATAATTTTTACATGGAAACAAATAAGTTTAGACATTGCCAAAAGCAAGTATGTATTCAGAATTTCTTTATAAGTTTTTAAAAGATCTTCAATATTTCAATAAAATCCTCATTACATCATGAAACTTGTGTAACAATTTGATTTTTATTTTGTATGTCATTCATAAATAAATTGACTTGGTGATCAATCATTTTTATCTTTAAAAGTGGTTATTATAGAACTGAATTAAGGTATGGGTGCCAAATAGTGCTATACCTCATAAATGGTGAGAATTATGATTAGTACAGTATAAAGTACGAATATTTTAAACATGATTATCTGTCACGTTGGAATCATTCGTACAATTTTTAATGCAAACCAGTTACTTGAAGATTTTAGTGTTAGAACTTTATTTTTTCTTATATTACACACTAAAACGTTTGGTTTCTAGAAACACTTAAAAGCTAATTTGTAGGCTAACTTTTAAGTTTTCCATAACTTTAAACAACAAATGTGTATATTACATGAATATTTTGACTCGTACTCACTGATATTAAAACCACAAAGGTTATAGACCGGTCAAACAGTGTGCATAGAGTGGGAAACATGCATACGGCGTGCGTGTTCTTGTGTTAAAAGCCATTTCGTCGTCTGCTGAATTTCGCGTCGCCGGCGACGCTAAATTACAAAATCGTTCCGTTTACCCATAAGGAAGCTTATTTGGTCTTAATCATTTCGGGTGAGGGCTTTGTATATAAAAGCTTTACAACCATGCAAAAATATCGATTTTGAAAAATCTTGAGGGCGCACTATTTTTCAAATATGCCAGTGTCTCTTTAAGTAAACCCTAACGAGCCTGTACAATTCATTAAGCGGCTATTTTGAAGCCATTTCTTTTGTTTCTGTGTCTATTCCTTCTGGAGTGCAATTGGCAAGTTATCGTTCGCAGTTCCTTTAATTAGCCATGTTTAGGTAACATAACAATCAATCAAAAATTGTTCACCCTCTTGGATTCTGGGGAATAACATCTGTATGAAAAAGCACAAATTTGTCATTCAATACGTAACGTGTGGTGAAGAAACCATGGTATAATTTGGGTTCCAGCCCATCCATGAGGAATTTTCTCACCCGTTACATTTAACTTTCATAGTATTTTGAAAGGAAAAAAGGTCCCCTCTTGTAGGACTAACCCTGGTTTAAACCCAGGACTAAAGTTAGACTCCCTTTCAGAATACCAACCAATGACTTTTGACACTTACCCAAGGCCTAAAAGGTGATGGAATCTGGTATTACCTAATGTCTCTAAGTTGAGGGTCTAAACCTGCTGTATTTTATACCCAGATTGAGTTGATTGCGTGACATGCAAAGTCAGAATTATAATTTATCCACTAATTGCATTACCAGCTGACAATGTATCTGTCTTGAAAAAAGAGCTAATTAGAAAACTACAGTAATTTGAGTATGTTGCTACCTCGCTTTCAAATTGGTCACGTGACCAATATTTTAATAAACATTGTGCAAAATAGATTTTATCAACATGGATTAAGATTTAACCCACAATTGAACAATTTGTCTTCAAAATATTTCAGAAACGTGTTTTTGGCGGGAAGTTTATGCTTAATCTTTTGTTGGTTAAGAAAAATGCTATTACCCAACGTTTGTATTTCTATTTTTTATCACCGTAATATGTTTCAGTGTTTAACCAACGGAATATTAAATGAAATTTTTAATCAACTAATAATTTATATGCAATGTTGTGCGATTTTTAATCAACCAACTTTTAATACGCTGTTTTTTAATATCTGTTTTAACGGTGTAAACAGCAATTATAGCACAGTGGCCTAGCGGACCGTGGGAAACAAGCAATTGCTCATAGCAAAAAACCGCAAGATCGGAATCGACTACAATTTTGTGAATAAGCTTTTCTCAAGTAGGCTAGCGGGCAAGATCTCATAGCGTTTACAAAGGTGACGCACCCCTAACAAGTACATAATTTTGCTAACATTATCCAAATCAGTTCTACGCGTGTTCTCACTTCTAGTATGTGCACATTTTCTTGTTATTTCCTTTTTTCCCTGAATATCAGTGACCAAGGGATGTATACCACGTTCCATTGACTCCAGCAAATAATGGTTCTATTGATAAGTCAATCCGCCCGTTATGAATAGGATGAATAGGACAACGAATTACAGATTCTCTGGGACTGCAAAGCCATTGTTATTGTCCATGACGTTAAAAGCTTTTGAATTGTTTTCCCCGCCCGATTTAAATTAAGCTACAGCCTCATTTACGAAGAAAATAAAACTCAAAACTTCTGCTGGGAGTTTAATAACTTTGATCATATATTTCATCATTTACTCAAAAAGGAAATGAAGATGAGCAAAAATCATGAACGAAATTTTGATTGGCAAGCTATGACCTAACATCTTGTGCAGAACCAACACCCATAACTTGATCATATTAATATAGGACCTCTTTTCTATTCAATTAAAAGTTTGTTCGGCACCGGTTCACCTGCATTTCATATAGGTGATTTCTGCTATGAACACAATAAATTGCATAGAAATGGGGTTACGCGGCAAGTTACGGGTTTGGTTCTACACAGATGTTAGGTCACAGTTTGCCAAACAATTTTTTTTTTCTCATGAGCTTTGTTCACTTTCGTTTCCTTTTCGAATAAAGGATGAAATATAGGGTCAAAGAAAATTGAACACACAGTAGAACCGCTA
>JAMKCH010003602.1:0-34890 GCA_023653785.1 Ophioderma brevispina | reverse complement strand
AACGATCCGGGACGGATCGGTTTGGGGAGAGGGAAGTGTGGCGGAAATGCAGTGGTGTGCGTTGAGGGCGTCCTTTATGACGTGTTAAGTGATGACGTCACCTTTTGGCCGTATATAAGGCGATGCTGCGAGCACGCGCCGCTCTCGTTCTTAGACCTGTCTCTGAGTGTTAGTTATTGAAGTCAGTGCCTCCACAGTAGTTAAGGTCCGAATCTGCAAAGAAATGTTAGGAATCCAAACGATTCAAAAGGTACGGGCAACCGACCGCCCACCACCATCACCGTCGTACGCTTGCTGCTCGCTACCAATTTAAGATCACGCAAGTGAAGAGAGTTCCGCCACAATATAGTCCGTGAACGTAGTCCGCTCTACGCAGAATTCGACATCGTATGGTTTTGAAAAACTTTTTTTAGTCCTCATTTAATTATCGTAATCTCGGATTGGTTTTACGTCTTCCGCTGGTTTCATGTGATTTTCGTTGTGGCCGTCAACATTGCACACCGAGTCGCTAGCAAGACACGCTGGGTATTTGCCCGGGGTATTTGATTTGCGGTTCTGCTGTTCAAAGGAATTCTGGCCATGAACCATTGTATTAAATATGGCCCGAAATATGGTTCATTATATTGCAGAAGGAGAGGTATACGTTCGGGTCCACTTCCTTGAGTCGGGAGGCAGGGGCCCTACCCAAACAAATTGAAGACCCCCCCCCCCGGGGTACGATCGCGAAAATGACAAGCGATACTCTTGCGGATATGTTCCACGTCCACGTCGTAGGCAAATTTTCAAGCCACTTAAAATCAACCTACGTTTCTGAGTATCTGAGATGCCAATGTTCATCGCGTGCATACCACAGCATGTGTGGTTTTGGTTGATGACCACTAACCATGGGGTAACTATACAAAATAACCAGGGTCTTAGGAATTAATAGACCGTTGCTCAGTGGCGTAACGGCAACAACTTATCAGATTCTATAGCATTATTCTTCACCTTTAAGCCATCCTGCAATATCGACTAATTTGTTCAATGTTCAATGATTATTCAGCATAACATCATCGTACTTGGACAAAAAGAAGAATACATGTTATTAATTCATATACATTAAGTATAAATTGAAACTGTGCTAAAAGGAGCATTTGAGGGGATATGATATGCTAGGACCATAAGGACAACCCTTAGGGCTTATAGATGTGATGGCCTGTAAAACCATACACAAGTAAAATATACTCAATATTACAATAATGACACAAGTAGGGATGATATAAATCTACATAGTAAATATACCTAGAAAAGACACAAAACAAAAACAAACCATCTATCTAATGCTACACAAACATACCCGGGAATAAAGGATACGCGGCAATGACAAGGCAGACTTCAAACATGTCTTGCTGAGTATGTAGACTATCGCATAATGAGGAAGCAGGGTAGAAGAGGTTAGAGGTGGAGAAAAAAGTAAGAGTAGAGATAGAAATGAAATGAAGATTAAAGGAGGAGAGAAAAACGGACCTGGGGGAAAAATTATTAGAATTGTACTGGTGGAAATGTTTTTTGAGTTGAGCTTTAAAAGTATTTTGTTTGTAATTGTTGGATGGATTCTGGAAGATTATTCCAAAGTTTTGCGCCGTGGATACTGAATAAAGTGCTTTTCAGAGGAAGATTGTGGGAGGGGAAATGAAGTTTGTCGGTTGTCTGGTGTTATATCTGTGGATTTGTCTGTTAGTGATAAAGTAATTGCTAAAGTTCGGAGGTAAACGATTGATGTGATAGTCAAAACATGAAGAGCGATGTTTAAGTTGGTAAGGTTGCTCTAATTTCAGTGTTTTTCAGTGAGTGAAATAATGGCAAAGTCTGAGTTCTAGCGGGTGAGTTTGTGATAGTGCGAATGGCCCAATTCTGTGTGATGTTTAGTTTGGGAGTAGTGAATGATGTTGGAGGCCAAGATGATATTACAGTAGCTAATGTATGGGAGAAATAGTGTGTGGTAAAGTGATTTTAAGGTGTTGTCTGGAAGGTGGTGTTTATTCTCTGTAGATTGTACCAATGCGTGAGCCGCTTTGGTTGTGACAGAGTTGATGTGTTCATTCCATGTTAGTTTATAGTCGATTGTGATGCCAAGAAATTTGGTTGAGTGTACTTGGGAGTTTGTCTGGGTATCTATTGTTAATGTGTTGATTGTGATGGTGTTGTGTGTAGAGAGAAGCATGTTATTAGGTTTGGAAACATGAGAGAAAAGGTTTGTTGCCCGAAAAACAGTCAGGATTTTGGCGAGTTCGTGATTCAGGTGTTAAAGAGCGCATTAATGTAGGTTTGAGAGAAAATGTTTGTGTCATCGGCAAATAGATAGTTTAGGTGTTTAGAGATGTTAGTGATGGCATTCTGTAAATGATGAAGCGTAGGGGTCAAGGATTGAGCCTTGCGGGAAGCCAACGGTGATAGGTTTGATGGATGGTGTGGTGGAGTGTACGTAAACTGATTGTGAGCGGTTGGTTAGGTAACTCCTGAACCACTCCAAGGCACTCCACGGACACCGTAATGATAAGCTGTGAAGAAGAATGTTGTGGTCCATGGTGTCGAAGGCCTTGGAGAGATCCAGGAATACTTCCCATGGTGTGGAGTTTTTTTTTAGTGCAAGGGGGGTTGGTTGTTAGTTCAAGGACAGCATGTAAGTTGATCGTTTGGCATAACACCGTATTGTTCATGACAAGAATGGGTGTTATTGAAGAATGTAGGACAGACGGTGTACATGATTTTTCAAAGTAGTTTTGAAAACGATGGAAGAACAGAAATAGGCTGTAAGTGCAATGTTATGTGCATCTTTGGTTTTATAAATAGGAATAACTTAGGCTGTTTGAGGTGGTCTGGGAATGTTCCGGTGAGAAGTGATTGGTTTAAATATGTGCATCAGAGGTGATATGATGTCATTCATGATTTGTTAGCAGTCCCAGGATCTATCTTAGCGGTACCGCACTTTTACCAGGTTTAGTAGGTGGCGAAGTTGTGCATTTCATATATAGTAACTGGATTCAGGAAAATTGAGGTGAATGTATTTTTGGAGGTGTTCATTAAATGGGTTATTGGGAAGTGGAATATTGCTAGCCAAGTTTTTGCCCAGGTTAGTGAAGTGATCGTTGAATGCGCTGGCTATGTCAAGCGGGTCAGTTATCTGCTTATTATTAGGAGTGAAATGGTCAGGGATCTGATTAGTGGATACCTTCCTTCCTAGAATGTTGTGAGGACGTCCAGGTTTTGGTAAGATCATTTTTAAGTTCGAATTGTTATGTGTTTGTGTTTGTTATTGGCAATCCGATAGTGGAGTTAATTTGTTTTTGTATTGGTTGTAGGTTGGTTGGTTGAAGGTGTGTTTTTCTTCAGGTATGTTTTGGAGAGGCCGTGTGGTGTTTGCTTGACTGGAAATGAGGTTGCATCAGCTGCTTGTGGTTAGATGGTTATGGTCTCTTTGAAAGGGAATGATTCTTGTAATGTTTGGTATATGTTGTGATGAAGTTGCTGTACGCTTTGTTAGGGTCATTTTCTGTGAGTATATATTCCCACGATTCAGTGTTTAGTCTACGGTTAAATGTTCGAATGTGTGACTCTGGTAGTCACGTTTGAGTGATTGTTGTTTTTTTAGCATGCTTATGATTAAGAGATGTAATGCGGCAATGAGGAAGTGATCTGTAGTGTCTGGACAAATATCCATGGTGTGGAGTCGGTGTCAGTGGAGTTGGTAATGTATCAATGAGGGGCTGTGTTATGCGTAATTATTGTAGGTCTGATAATTTTGGGGATTGTAGGAGTTTGCAAGTGATGTGTTAATAAAGTGATTGATGTGTGGATGTGCGGGATGAGTACAGCAGTTGTACACACAATTGGGTTACTAAATGCTTATTACGAACAAAAAAGAACATTGAGTTAATTAAGATATAAACGATTACTGTGAGGTGGTGAGGGAGCATATGGTTGCTCAACAAAATCACAAGATGGTAGAAGATAAGTTTATGAGCGGAATACAGTTTCAATCACCGTAAGTCGTCATTCAATTCATTAAATAGTTTAGAATTAATTCTGAATGAATAGCTTAGGTGATCTAAAAATATTCCAACAGCAATGAATCAAATAATAAAACAACAACACCAATAGAAACATGCGCGATATATATATAATACATAAAAAGGAACCGCCTATAAGTATAAAAAAAAATATTTGAACAATAGCAAATAATGGTAACAATTATTAATACACATTAATAAGTATGATTACGAATTTAACTCACCCACAACATGAAGAATTACTAATAGCCAGGAGTAATTAATGAAATAATGGTAGTAATCAATATACCATGCAGAGCAGCACAATGAATGGTTAATATGAATTACTATTAGTATGCGAAAAATAAAGATGAGCGGGAAATAAAATCCTGGCATAATAAGCCTGTAGGCAACTAGCAAACCAAATGTAGAAAAGCATCATGGTCTGCTAGAAGCAAATACTAATTGCGGCGCATGAAATCATAGTAACAGACGAGAGACACAGGGGTGACGGAATGAGTACAAGGCAATTAAAACCAACATTGTAATGATTTAAAGGAAGGGGGAATTCACAAATTTAATTTGTGGATACAAGTATGCCAATAGAAATTTAAAATCTGAACGTAAAAATTAGTAACTCCACAAACGCATATAAATCAATGAAACCCAATATGTTGCGGTTAAAATTGTGAGTATATTTTGTTCATCACCAAAATGGCAAGACTCTCCACACCGCAAATTAATATAGAATAAGGCAGCCACACACAGTGCTGAGATGTACGCGCATCGCACAATTACGGTAATAGACGCGCGTGTAAAGCTGGATTACTATCACGCGCGGGGAAACAAAGACCAAAAAAACATTTTTGCCTATGAGCGTAATGAACAAAGTATAATAGTACTGCTGGTTGAGCAGTAGCGGGTGATAAGAATTTAACGGGCAATCAAACATACACCAAAAACGACCAAAAATAATGTAATGACGTGTATGTGAACAATAGCAAATAATATGTAACAGTAATTACACAGTATATATGTAGTATGACGATTAGCTCACACACAATGAAAAAATACGAAGGCAGGAAGTAATGTAATGAAATAACGGAGAGCTAACACAATAATACCCATGCAAAAGCAGACACAATGATGTTATATGGAATTAAATTAGGAGAGCCAAAAATTAAAGAACGAGGCCCAGGAATAAAAGATCATGCTAAATAATCTGTAGGCTACGGGAATATCAAAATGAAGAAAATCATATGGTCTGCTAGAAGCAACATACTATTGCGTATGAAATCAAAATAACATACGAGAGAAACGGGTGTTAATATGATTACAAAAGTCAATTAAACCAACATAATATGATTCTACAATGAAGGGGAATTTCAAATGATATGTTGGTACAGTATGCCAAAACAAAAATATATAAATCTGAACATAATAATAATTAATTACCAACGTATTATAATCAGTGTACCCAAGTCTTGAGTTAAAATTGTGAGTATACTTTTGTTCATAACCAAATTGGCAAGACCCTTCACACCGCGAATTTGATATAGGGAATACTGCTGGCGGCATCTGCAAGCATCATACCACGGCACACACAGGTCGAGATGTACCCGCCAGCGCACGCTTTGGTGATAGGCGCGCCGTGTAAGCAATTTACTATCCGACGCGCGGATAACAAAGGCAGAAAAATGTTTGCCCCTTAGGTAAACGAACAAAGTTAGTAGTACTGTGACTTGAGCAGTATCGGGTGAAAAGTATTTAACGGGCAAACAAACATCACCAAAAGCGACCAAAATAATGTACGGACAAAATTATGAACAATAAGCAACTAAATGTGTACAGTAGTACGCAGTATATATATGAGATGACGATTTAACTCATACACAACATGGATAATTACTCGTGGCCAATATAATTAATGATAAAAACGGTAGTAAATCATATACATCAAAAGCAGTACATGATGCTATATGGCATTTATATAATTTGTGTGAGCACAAAATTAAAAGAAAGAGCGGGAAATAAAAGCATGAATTAATAAGTCCTGTGGCTACGTGGGGGCCCCCAAAAATCAATTAAGTAAAGCAGCATTGTCTGCTAGAAGCAAAATCTATTAACCCATGAAGTAATAATAACATGAACTAGAGTAACAGGAGATAAAGGAATGATTACAAGGCACATAAACCAAGCACATTTTATATATGATTCTAACAAGGACGGGGAATTGCAAATGAGTTTGTGGAACAATTATGTAATAAAATTTAAAATCTGAACGAAAATACTAAGTATCCTCCAACGCATATAAATCAATGATAACCATATCTATAATAAAATTGAGTATACCTTGTCCATCACCAAGGCAGACCCTTTACACCGCGAATTGATTTTGAATATGCGGGTGGCATCTGCAAGCACAATACCGCAGCACACATTTGCGCGTCTTTACGCGCAGTGCACGCTTGTGGTAAGAGGCGAGAGTGTAACACAGAACCAACAAACACGCGCGGACAAACAAAGGCCGAAAAATGTTTGCCGATTAGGTAATGAACAAAGTATAGTAGTACTGTGGTTTGAGCAGAATCGGGTGTTGAAAGAATTGAACAGGCAATTTTCGTAGTGTCCTTGAACTAGTTTAAAGGAATCGGACATTTTAAACCTAGTTAGTTTGTGTAATTACAACACGTAAGTCAGTGGCTGTTGAGAATGTTTACTAAATGATCTATCAAAACCACATTGCCAAAACAGCTAAGTTTTTACTACTTGAGGTATTTAGGTATTTTTGGTGAAGAACGTGCATATAGTTTGATTTTTTGGGGGATATAAAGCATTGGGAATTGGTTACTGTAGTTCCCTGCATGACCTACAGGTTTATGCCATTTCATATTAATGCTTACACTGCGCGATGCACTCAATTTATCTTCAATGCACCCCTAATCATTCAATTTGATGCATGCAAAATCAGTTGAGAGCAGTGAGCCGGTGTAGAAGTAATATAGTACCGCCGTACTCATAGTCCGGCTACAAAGGAAAGAATAGGGCACTCGATCAGTTGACTCTTCACAACCGGTTGAATTGTGTTAACCAAAATAGAGCAAACTGGGTTAATACCACAGTTGTTAAAAGGTTGCACAAAACAGGACGCCACCACTGCCGCTGGAGTTCAACACACACACAACGAACACAAAATAAGTCGGATAGAATTTTCATGTCAGCAATGATATGTTAAATATACGGTACCCAAGTCATGAATGTGTTTAAAATAAGAAAAGTTAGGAAGCATAATAACTTTCAGTCCAGTAAAATTAAATTGTTTTTGTGTATTACAGCTACAAAGGATACGAGTCGTAAGAGGCTAGCTACTCAATATGAGGGGGAATTGTACACATCTTTAAGGTATGCTCACATCGCGTATTTTCCCCCCACATTACAGAGACCAATGGCACATTGAAAAAAAATAGAACGCCCTCACGATTTTTTTTTTAAAATGATATTTTGAGGTGGTAAAGCTTTTATATACACAATCACCCTCACATGTGAACTAATTAAGACCAAATCAGCGCCTTTATGTAAACAGAACGATTTTATCATAATGACTCCGGCGACATTTATTTGGCAGACGACCGGAAAAATGCGTTAAACGCTAGAGAAAACACAGGTGGAGTTGTTCCCTCGGGCATGATCTGTTTGACTGATCTGTGGACCTTTATGAGTTTTAATAAATATTTAATTACTACATACTGTATATGTAATTACAATATACCATTCTGATGCTAATCCGCAGTAGTAAGGTAAGGACATCTTTAGGGCGTAAGCCTATCGCTCGGTATCAACCTGCTTGGTGGCTCAGTTAGCGAGAGCGTCGTATTCATTATACGAAGGTCACCAGTTCGATTCGGCAACCATACATGTTACATTTAAACAAACGTGCGCTGGCCATCTCCAATGAAAGGACAGTAGACACTTGTTGATTAAGTTACGGCAAACTCAAAACTTGGAAATTAGCATTTTGTTGACTATTTGTAGTTCTAGTTGACTGTGTTAATAACCAAAAAAAAAAATTCAAACCTCTGAGTCAACCTTTAAGCCTAGGAAAGAATGCAGTGAATTCAAATATTTGCGAAACACTCAAGGGACTCCAATGTTGAATTACTTTTATAAACCCAACTTGAATACCAGTTGAAGGACAAGTTTGTGAGTCATTCCAAGATGTACTTTGATCAAACACACGCACACAAGCCATATCCAGTGCACAGGCCAGTAATGTGGGAGAGCGGCGTGGCTTAGAGGTTAGGGTGCTTGCCTCTGGCACGCAAAAATTTACATCAAAATCCCGGGTTCGAATCCGGGGGGGTCGTGGCCATTGCTGGGATTTATTCGGGGTACATCAATTGGATTTGATTCTGTATACCAGCTATGTAAAATACAGGAATACCGCTCTCCCGCCCTGGTTCACTTGGAATTGGGCAAATGGATCTGAAAGCATCCCGTCCTCGGAGGGACTTTAAGCCGTCGGTCCCGCGTACAGAGAGTCACGACTGTACATGTCAGTACATCGCAGTCAGTGTCGAATAAGGGAGTAGGGTGTAAACCCCTGAATGTTCCCAATCCGCCCCAGACTCAAATAGCGGGCAATGTTAGGAGCGTCCGATCATGGATACACGCGCACAGGGAGTCAGCACACTAGCTGAACAAATACGGACCACACCCACCCAAAGCCATACCAATGACTTGTGGATACGAGCAAAGAACAAAAGGCCAGTAATCACAGTGTCAAAAAATAAAAGGAATTGCTATTTTACAATTCATTACGCGGAGATATTTAACCTACAAGCAAATCCCCCACCCCCTCACATATTGTCCCAAGTTAGAGGCAAAAGAACTTACCTGTTGTAATTAAATCGGGAGGTTTGCCAAAGGGTAGAAGTTGACAGAAAGATTGTGGGCCTAGGCGTTGCGTCCGCATCAGAGAGAGAGATCGAATACTTATCGCTATAATCACTGACAGGTAATCTCGTTCCTGGTTTGTGCCAACTATACAGCTATTGATACTTCAGGGGAATTACCATTTTCACATATCTTCTTTCAGGTGTGTTACTCAAGTTGTCTGTTTAATATTGCATCCAGGGCGTTTGCGTCACGGTGTCAAACCAGGGCTATTTATTATATTGTGCCGTGCAGTGGAAACTGAGACTGCTTCACCTGTTAAATCTCAAGTGTGTCAGCCAGTGTACGTTTTTTCACAGACAATATACTTTCACACAAGGGCAAGGGCGATGTTAGAGAATTTTCAACAATATAGTTAAATAGAACAAGGTCACTTTAATTGTGATTTAATTGTGAGGCAAGCTTGGCATTTCTGTTGTCACAGAGTCCTTGGTGCGTGGAATACACTTGATGACTCTGTAATTGCTGACTTAAGTGTCACATTACAAGATTTTAATGATTGTCAATTGCCTCGTTTATCTCGTGGTAGTGGAGTTTTCGTTCTTTATCACCACTCTTTCAAAGTTACCATGAATAATGTAATGTCTTTTGAGCATCTAGACCTTTCGGTTAGTTCCGGATCCTCCTCCTTGAATCTACAGACCATATCCATCTCAAAAAAAATTACATCACAAATGTTTTACCAGGATTTTTAACCCTTACTTTGGTCTTTTGAGGTGTTTGTTTGTCAAGCAACTCAGGCAGCACATCATTGAATAATACGGCAAAGTTGGGCGATGTCGGTCAATATTGACAAGTGCAGATTGAATATCACATTTAAACTGGTTCAAATTTATGTCGCGAAGTCTACGATAGACAACAGATTTTCTTGATTGTTCTGGTCGAGGAAAACCAAGTGCACCAATTGCTGCATAATGATCAGATGGTAGTCCCTAAAATTCTGAATAATTTTCGTGCTACAAATAAGGTGATCAGAATTACGTGAAATCAGCAAGTAAAGAGTATGACCTGCAATATGTGTGGCATCTTGAATGTAATGGTGAAGATCGGTTGAATTTATGATTTCAAAAAGGACATTACATCCTTATCTGTTTCATCATCCACATGGAAATTAAAATCCCCTGTAAACACACCACGATGCGGTGAGGCAGTTGATTCCTCCAAAAACCAAATGTATCATGGTATAAAGACATGGAAAGCCTGGCTCAAAACTCCGCAAGCATTTGCACACACGTGACATTTTAAAAAACAATATACATAGGCACAAAAAATATAAAATTTCATAAAATAAGGATATCAAAGATGAAAGATAAGCCACAGAGAATTTCAACGTTGAAATTGGGTAGTATTTGTAAGACTGCATCAACGCTAAATCAACGTTGATTCAACATTGAAATTAGTTTGAAGCTCAACCCATCGCTAAAATCATGTTGGGTTGAACCATGGTTTCTACCCAGAGGTGTATTGAATCCATTCCCCAATGCACCAGTTTTAGAAAATTTCAACTCAATAAGGTAATGTGATCCAGCTGATTCTATATACAAAAATCCCATTCTTACACATAAACAACGACTTTTACCACTATTTTAGCCAACAAAGCATCCGTACAATTAGGTAATTTTTTAGACAGATCATGAATCTTGTAATTCTTGAAACTTTTTCGGGCATTTTATCCCTAAGTAGTGACCGTGTTTATAATTACAGTATAGGCACATCGCATTATGCATTATGGGATTTTCAACGCACCCTCACGGCAATTGAGGGCTTTGACAGACACTATCAGGTGATTTGCTTTAAATAAGAAAATCGAAAAAAATCAATCAAAATCAGAATTTTTGCATGTTATGAACAAGTACAGGTATCAAACATACCCTGCAATGATAGGACCAGAAGCAACCTAATAAGGAGCAGATCGGAAATTTTAGCCAATACTGTTCCGTACGGAAAACTACTACAACACGTAATTGAATGGGACTCGACTTGGAACACTGCCGTGTTCTTACTTTTCTGTCAATTATCTGTTGGAAAAGGTAACTTATGAGATTCTACAGACTTATCCTTCACTTTGAGCTATTCCTGCAAAATTTCAAATATTTTTTCAATCACTGATAGTGTCTTTAACTATTTGAACCGTAACGGTACATCATGTTGAATCAACATTGACAGTCTTTTTTTTCAGTTCAGTTTATCGCTTTTGATATAGTGATGATTCACAATATAATGTAAACTATTTACAAGTTAGAAGATAACTTGTATGAGATAACTATTTTATTATGTATTACAAAATAATATAATAATATATCGATAGGACGTTTACAAGTGCTTGATCTGAATCGGAAGCGATCAGAATTAGTCTGTGATCCCACCTTTACCAAATAATAAATTGAAAACAAAAGCAAAAGCAAGTAAGTAATCTTATCAACGAAACTCAATTCTAGGTTTAAAAGGGGACTTATACACAATCAAAAACCTTAATTTGAGCATTAGTCATTTTAGTTTATGTAAATTATTTGTTGTTCTGTAATGTATCTTTGAAATGCATTTTATTTGGTTCAAATCGGACAATCATCTAGTTATGGTCGAAGCAAAGCCCCAAAAAACAAAGTTGTATACAAATTTGCCTATACAAAAGTATACTGTATAATTCTATTTTATTTTTTTCAACCAGCGATATTAAACAAAAAAACAAAATAAAATTAATTATACATTAGACCAAATTTACACTCTAAAGTGTTTATTATAAGGAAATTTTCTGCGGATTCGAGACTTAAACGTGTTTTACAAAAATGGGTATTTTTAGCACACGAAACCATTGTCTGTTACAGAGCCCTTTTTTGCAAAATCGTGAGTAATTTTCAAAGATTCTATTGATTCATTTCCAAATTAAACGTGTTCCCGCCAAAAACAGTACCAGTTCTCAAATCAAGTGAAATGAGTTGCGCTTTCAAACGTTATTGGCTGTTATTAGCAAATGCTCTTGATACAGCCTGTCGCGGAAAAAAGTCTCGAAATTTGGCATAAATATTATTCACATGGACCCTTTTGATGCCAACATCTCTATTTTTCACCAATTTACAGCTTGTCTTCAGCGATTTCAGTGATTTGAGTATTGTAGAGAAAAAAGGTGATTTCTTAAAATATTTGTTATGTCTAAACGCGCCGCGCCTCCCTGGGAATGAAATTAAAAGATATTTTTAATAGTTAATAGAAAGAGCACACCTTGAAAATACCTTTCTGTAGGGTATCTAAAAATTGTCCGACGGAAAACCTATTGATTCTTTTTCTCCGTTTGGACCGTTAGGTTGCCAACATCTCTATTTTTTCAACAATTTTCAGCTTGTATTAAAATTTCAGTGATTTTCAGCGATTTTTAGGCTGATTTCAATCTTTGAGAAAAAAAAAGGTGAATTCTGGAAAAAATGCTATTCTATATATGACACGCGAGCCTTGGAACTGAATTTAAGGACATTTTAATGTTTAAAGGTGCGTGTTCCGATCGCTGTGGACCCCCCTGAATTTACCCGGAGTAGTACCGATTTTTTGATATCAGATGAAAGCCGTATATTCGCATTTTCGTCCTGAAAGTTTGGAACCCTCGAATCCATTTCATTCCCAAATATTAAACAAAAAACCGCCGTTTTAAGTGTTTAACACTTTTAATAGCACAGTATTGAATAGGCTTGCAACATGCATTATTGCTTCTTACCATCAACACCGCAAGTTTGTTTTCCCACGGTACTTGATTGGGGTCAATGGTGCACGTGCCAGCTCTCATATCAGTAGAGAACACAATACACGTAATCGGAACAACCACCTTTAATAGAAAGAAACACAACTTGAACTACTTTATGATAATTAACTGATCTGAAGATATTAAAATATTATATCACGTTTTATTGCCCAGAAACCAACCCTTGTTAGGTGGCCCCATATTTGATTTCGTCGGGTGATGTGAGCCGTCTGTTCCTGACGAATTCAGGTCATGTAGCTGCATGACGGATTGCTGCAAAGAAGAGGTTTTAACGTGTAATAGTCACGCGCGCAGAAATTTTGCAAAATCGTGCAATAATTAGCCCTCGAGCCTCATTCATTATAGCAACTTACCAAAAATGTCCAAAACCAAACCACAAACCAATTTGGGTGCTTTGGCTGTGGGTCGGTCATGGGTGTTTCCACGACAATAACTCACATCGACCTCGTCCTCGGTCGTTTATTCATACAAAACAATCAGAATAAAAACCCTTCCAGTGGAGTTGATTCTTCAACTCCAACGTTTTTTGAATATGAATATTCCCCGCCCTCCCCTGTTTAAAACAAAACCCTCTGGAGCACACCAATGCCCAAGCCTGGCCCCTGGACCCATCCGTTTCTGTCGGGTCAGATGGACACTGCGCCCCCCCCCCATCAAAAATTCTAGCTACGCACTGTCCCATAACCCAGGAAGCCATCCCTCACGAAACTTATAAGTACATTATTAATTATTATAATTAGATTAACAAATTATAAAAGTAATAACTAAAATGATAGAAAAATAAAAACTATATACAATTGCAATGAATAATATATGTTAGATAAGAACAATAAAATATATATAAAAAATAACAAAATTTTTGCTTTTTTTAATTATTATAAAATTACTAAGAGAAGTAACAGTAATGAAAATAATAAACAAAAAAAATTTAAATTATATACTCATAAAAATAATAACAATCTAATATAATAGGTTAGATACACCAAATAATAATAAAACCAATTTTAATAGTACTAAATATACTAAAAAGAATAGTAATAACAATAAATAGAATAACAAAAAATAGATTATATAATAACTGATTTCGAAGCCAGCTGCATGAAAACAATAAATAATTATAATAATAATAATAATAATAAATAAAATAAAATTGTAAAAAAATGAAAACATAATTGTAATGATAATCATGTTGAGTAAAGCAAATAATATACAAAGAATTATAATACAAAGAAAGAAAGAAGAAATCCGAAATATAAAAATCAAATATAAGAATCTAATAAAAATAAATTATACGTATGATAAAAACAATTAAGAATAATTATATAATCATGGGCCTCGTAAGTCGCAAGCGACGTATGGATAAAAGCCCCATTAAGTAACAGGTTAGGTGAACAGGCGACGTTTGGCTGAAGAGGCCAATCCTATAGAGTGGCAGTCTCTGCCAAAGGTGCTACATATATGGGACGTCACAGCTTGACTATCCAAGGATCGTGAGCTTTCTTTTAGCTCGCTGATTCTCAAACTGGCTGATGATCTGTTGTTCTCCAAGCTCAGGTGTTGCTTCACTGTTCTCCGCCAAAAGTGACGATTGTCGGCAAAGGTTCATCCCAGCACCAATGGCGATGTTAAGGGTACAACATATCACGCTTACAAATATCCTTGTAGCGGAGCATGGTCGACCAACTTTCCTCTTGCCAGATGGAAGCTCAGCATACATGATATATTTCGGTAGACGGCCATCCATCATTCGACGGACATGGCCAGCCATCGGAGTATGCGTTGTCTAGAATGTATAGATGGTGGGGAGTCCAATTCCAGTCAGGAGCTCTGAATTGGACCAGTCCTTCCAGGTGACACCAAGAATGCGTCAATACAGCGCAGGTGGAAGCTGCCTGCGTATGTAGTCAATGTCTCACTACCATACAATGTGCTGATGATGCTGGCGTGTAAACTCTGCCTTTTGTCTTAATGGACAGCTTTCGGATTTTCCCACACACGAGTTGTAAGCCGGGCAAGAGTAGGTGCAGCTTTACCAATGCGTTTGCCGATTTCTGCATCGAGAGAAGATGCTTCACTGATGGTGGACCCTAGGTACGTGAAGTCCTGAACAACCTCAAGTGGTTAATTGTCGATTGTGATGACAGGTGTTCTTGAGCATCTTGGGCAAGGACAGTAGTCTTCTTCAAACTGAGACAAGTCCGGAAGTCCTTATCATGCTGTGAGAAGCGATTATGAGCAGCTGAAGTTCTGCTTGGAATGTGAAGTAGTGGCAGCATCATCAGCAAAAAACATGTCACGAATCACTATCGGAAGAACCTTTTCTTAGCGCTAAGGCGTGCAGGATTGAAGAGCCGACCGTCAGACCTGGTGTGCATGAAGATGCCTTTGTGGCGGTACCGAATGCTTGCGTCAGAAGTACTGAATAGAATATCCCAACGAGAGTGGGGGGACAAAAACACATCCTTGCCTAACACCACTGCGAATGTCAAACGGCTCTGACAGGCTGCCGTCAAACTGTACCGTGCTTAGGTCGGTGTGGGAGAGATCTGATGATTGCTCAGAGCCTGGTGGAAGCCAATCTTCTGGAGGATTTGGGAACAGATCAATTCTGCCTAACCAGGTCAAAGGCTTGGGTCAGGTCTATGAAAGCAAGGTAGAGTGGCTTCTGTTGTTATCTGCACTTCTCCTGTAGTTGGCGTATGGAGAAGATCAATCGATCGTAGATCTGGCCAGCACGAAATCCGCACTGAGACTCAGGATACCCCCTTTCAGCCAGGACTTGAAGAGGCATCAACGCAACACCGGGCAAAACTTTGCCGACAATACTAAGGAGGAAATACCCCGTAAATGTTGCAATCACTTCTTCACCTTTGTTCTTGTAGAGGGTGATGATATTTGAGTCGCGCATTCCTGTGGTACAGCTCCTTTCCTTCCAAGCATTGACAGAGAAACTTCAGTGCTGTAGTGGGTGAAGCAGAGAGTTTTAGCATTTGATCAAGTCTGGTGGTATTCCATCATTCCCGGGGCTTGTCCGGATGATAGACTGTTTATGGCCATGTCAAGTATCCACTGTAGGTACAGCATCTAGGGCAGCCATGGTAGGAAGACTTGATCTTCGAGGGCTGAGGTTGAGAAGTCTTTTTCTGTAGAGTAGAGCTCAGAAAATGTTCACCACCCAGCGCTCCATATGCTTACTTCTGTCTGTGAGACTTGCACCACTGGATGACTTGAGGGGCGCAGGTTTTTGCCACTGAGATGGCCCGACAGCCTTCTTTATTCCATCATACATAGCTCTGATGTTGCCGTTGCAGAAGCAGTTGTATTTCTCGCTCTTCGCAAATAAATAATAAAAACCAAAAATGTCCAAATAAATTACAGCAAAATGAGAGCAAACCACAAACCAATTTGGGGTGCTTTGATGTTGGTCGGTCATGGGTGTGTTGGGCGTCCTCGTTCGTTATTATTACAAAACAATTCAGAAAAACCCTTCCAGTGGCGTTGAGTATTCAACTCAACGGTTTGGAATAAGAAAATATTCCGTGACAACATATAAAAAAATTCAGAAGGTTAGTCAAGATCGCATTTGCCTGTTAAACCAATGGCGGACGTCTGAAATTGGGATTCTTGGCCGCCCTCCCCTGTTTAAACAAAACTTCTGGAGCACACCAAGTGCCCTAAGCCTGGCCCTTGGAACACCATCAGATTTCTGTCGGTTCAGATGGGACACTGCGCCACCCCCACCATCAAAATTTCTAGTTACGCCACTGGCCCATAACCAAGGAAGCCATCTGCACGAAAAACGTTATAATTACAATTATAATATTAGGTATATAAATATTAACAAGTTATAAAAGAATAACTAAAATGATGACAAATAAAATAACTGTATACAATTGCAAGGAATAATATATGTTAGATAAGAATAATAAATAATAATAAAACAAATAACAAATTATTGGAGAGTATAATAATTATATAAAAATACCAGTAATGAAAAATAATAAACAAAAATACATTAAATGCTAATACTAATAAAAAATATATAAAAATCTAAACTAATAGGTTAGATTAAACAAATAATAATAAAAACCAATTATAGTACTAAAATTAATAAAAAAGAATGTATTAACAATAATTAGAATCACAACAAAAAATGAGATATATCATAACTGATTTCGAGTTCCTCTGCATGAAAACAATAATAATATAAATAATAATAATAATAATAAAATAAATAAAATGTAAAAAAATGAAAAAAACAATTGTAATGATGATAATAGTTACATAAAAGCAAATAATATAAAAAGAATTATAAGAAAAATAAGAAGAAGAAGAAGAATACAAAATATAAAAACTCAAATATAATATCTAATAAAAATAAATATACGTATGATAAACAACAATTAAGAAATTAATTATATAATTTCAGATCCAGGAGCTGTGATTTTTAAATTTACACAGAGGACAAGCGTTTAAATTTGTATTTTGAAAAAAAATCAGCTAAAGGGACATAATGGCATGAAAAAAAATGACATAATGAAAAGAACCCTTTACTGAAATCACTTCCACGAGTTGAAAAAAATTTGGTGTTTACAGTCTGTAAAAACAGTAAAACACAGGAAGGTTCCGGTGGGGGGGTGGCAGTTTGTGGCATTTCTGGAACAAGGCATGCTGGACATTACTGCCAGCATCTACCAAACTTGAAAGCATGTTGTCCTCAGTCACAGGACCATTGCTATTGTATAGGGGCTAATCCTGGCTAATCCATCGTTCACTTGCCAGCTCAATATCTTACTACAAAGCCTAAAGTACAAGGCCTGAATCCCAGGTCTGAATGCTTTTGAATGGTGTCGAAAAACATGCTACCATACACTGTACAAGTCTGTCAGGGATGTGAACTCCTGCTTTTCGGTTCCAGAAATTGCCACAAACTGCCACCTCCCTGGAACTCTTCGCCTGTTTTTCTTTTTTTTACAGAATGTAACATCCAAATTGTTTTCAAACTCGTGGAAGTGATTTCAGTAAGGGTCCTTTATCATTATGTCATTTTTTTTATATACCATTATGTCCCTTTAAACAATTCTTTAAAATGTAAATTGGTACGAAGCTACGATAAACTCCTTTGGACGCTATACGATACAAATGACTATTGGATTGAGTTGCCCTTACTGAACTATTTTGCAACACATAACAAACTAAAATAAGCACAGCAAAATAGTGTAAGCTAGTCCTTGTTTAATTTGTAACAGCTCTATTCCTTTTTACCCAAATTTAAGTTTTTTAAATCCAGTCTCTAAAGTGTTTCTTCATAGTTGCTTATTCAATTATATGAGGCTCCAACAAGGCACCTACTAAGTTTGCCATAAAAAAAAACCATCTTCTGTGACTGTATGCAGTTTGCGTTTGCACCGGGCATAGGAACCTCTAGAAGGAGGCTAGGTGGAAGAATAGGTGAGCGCCAACCACCAAGTCGTTGATGTTGAATCTTGTGCGATAAGCGACCACAGAAGGGCTAGCGGGCCGAAGGTAAGCTCGATCAATCAAGATGATGTTGCGCATTCCGTTAATGTATTTATTTAATATTACAAAAACGATCTCCTGTCGACTGGAGTTGGTGATCTTCTTGTAATCAAAAGCTCGTGGGTTCGATTCCCACTTCTGATACAAAATTTTAATCTATTATTTTAGACTAAGATTGTAATGGGAACTTCAGAGTCGGCTGGACTGCGATTTGCACGGTATAAGGTTACCTGGTCGGCTCCTAGTCGCTTGTACTGATCACGGGTGGAGGGTATAGCCTTCAAGAATACTGGAGAATAACGAAGGATGAGTAGTAGGTAACACTCTATATCATTCTTGACAGCTTTGGAAAGAAGGGATGAGTATATGATGACTTTAGGGACTCCTACAGGTTATACACATTTTTTTGTTATTCCAATTATTATTACTATTATTTGTATTACTATGCTTCATTAAATACTTATGTCACAAACACATCATTCATAAGATGACTTCAATTTATTTCTGAAGTCCTTTACCGATTTGATTTCTTTAAATTTAGTTCAATTTTATTCCAAAGTATAGGTCCAGATGTTCTGACTCTTTGATCAGAGAAACACTTTTTGTTCTTGGAAAAAATCATAATTGTCAAAATTTCTTGTGTGATAGTTATGTATCTCAGCGTTTTTTGGTGAAATAACCCTTAAATGCATCTGGTAATTTACCAATATTATTATATTTATATAAAAACTCCCAGTTGTAGTTGGTAAGGTAAAAAAAAAAAGTTTGTCTCAGCTTCCCTCGCCCATAGCTTTTAAAATTAGGTTTAGCTCATAGCTCTATGTACCTTTTTTACATTTTATTTTGTTTTTATTTAGGCGATACTCAGTACTTTTTCTTGACACGAAGTGTGTCTCAAAATTTGGGAACCAATGGAACCACCATACAAATAAAGACGAAATCGTGGAACTATATGGATTCTAGAGTGTTTTTGTTTTTCATTGTGTGAAGTTTGTTTTATGCCTTGAAAACAGAAGAGGAGTTCATTGGAGTGGCACATATTGTATATTTCTAAAAACACCATGGCGCAAATTGAAAAAAAAAACCCTATTTAGGGTGGGGTTGAATTCTTTTCTTATGAAGATAGCCTCTCTCGCCTTCCTTGGAATGAGATTATCCTCCCTGCATAGCACTTTGACACTTTTGACGGAGGCCGTGAACTACCAAAGATTTATGATTCTCTGCTGGTAACACCCAGTAGGACACCACCAACGTCCAAGAGTAGAGAATCTGCTAGTCAATATCCACCTAACATCCGCTGAGGATGGAGAATGATTTCTCCGAAATATACGGAATAAAAATGTGAGTGTTGATGAACAGTTTGAATCCCATAATTTCATGTCTTCAACCAACACGTATAAATCAATTCATTCGCGATTGTACGATTTTGGCAAGGATGCTTGAGTGACGCCAGAAATTTGGAGAAAGTTTCACGGAAGTTAGCCCGATCTCGCAATCACCTGCGGTACAATTTGACATGTTATAATTCGCATCTCACGCCCACTGGTTTATCTATTCGATCGAACGAAAACTGAGAGCGCGCTTGTTAACGAAAGAATTAGACAACATAACTTCTCTATTGATATTTTGGAATCTGAAGGGGAGGAACTACTAGATCGTTTAAGATCCAAATTACCCGGGGATGAATTCCAGAAAGTAGTGAACTTTTCCCAGCATGCATCACAGGTTGAAAATGAGCGTGTAAAAACCCGCCATATTGAAAATTTCGGCGACTGAAAGAAAACACCTGTTGTTTCACCGGATTTGGAGGCCTGCGATCCCTCAAAAAGTGATCTTGATGACAAAAATAAATGGGTAATTAATCTTTCTTCACGCCAGCTCACTGGTCATGAAAAATCGGTACTTAACAAAGGCCTGAATTTTGCGGTTTCGCCACCCACTGTTCCGGTAGAGGAATTCGTGGTAGCAACCGAAGACCAAAATATCGTTGTTCTACCGGCGGATAAGGGAAAAATCACTGTTGTTTTAAATACTACAACATATGAGGACAAGGTGAATGATTTGTTGAGTGATACTGATACTTACTCTTAATTTACCAAAATTCCTACCACTACTTACAAGAATTGTCTGCTCAAGCTTTTGAAAGATCTTAAGGAGAAAGGGGTCATTGATCAGTATTTGTATGATAAGCTCAGACCCAGTGCTTGTGTGGTCCCATGCATTTATGGCCTGCCAAAGGTACATAAAGATAACATTCCCGCGCGACCCATAGTCTCTAGCATTGGATTAGTTTGCTGCAACTTGGCTCGTTTTGTATGTGGATGATACCTATGTAATCATAAAAAAGACAAGGTTCTTGACTTCACATACCATATTAACAGTCAAAATCCATACATCAAACGATCCAGAGAATGATGGGTAGCTCCCTTTTTTGGCTACCTTAGTCAAGAGTTAAACGGATTGACATCTTCATTTGAGCGTGTACAGGAAACCAACACATACAGACCAATATTTGGCCTTCGACTCCCATCACCCACTGGAGCACAAACTCAGTGTTATCAAAACTGTTCACAGAGCTTAGACTGTCATCACAGAACCAGAGGATAAGGAGAGCGAAATAAAACATGTCAAATCTGCTTTAAACGCTGTGGTTATAAGGAGTGGAGTTTTAAGCGAGCGGTAGTAAAGAAAGACCAAAAGCCTTAAAAAATCAGGGCTCTTCCTCTACCACGCAAAATAAAATTCCAGTTGTCATCACTTATGTTCGGGGATGTCTGAAAAAGTGAAGCGAGTTTTTTGACAATACAGCATTTGCACAGCATTCAAACCACGTCAAACCCTTCGCCAGCTTTTAGTCTCCCCCAAAGATTTGGCAGCAGTAGAGGAGAAAACAGGCGTAGAGTACCGCGTTCCTTGTAAAGGTTGTGATAATGTCTACTTAGGGGAGACCAAGACGGTGCTTGGCGACCGTTTAAAAGAACATTCGGCCAAAACTCCTTCAAATCAATCTGCCCTCGCAGAACACAATAAGACCACAGGTCACGAACTGGACATATAAAATGTCAAAGGGCTATGCAGGGAGGATAATCTCATCCCAAGGAAGGTGAGAGAGGCTATCGTCATAAGAAAGAATTCAACCCCACCCTGAATAGGGACGGGGGGGCCGTGAATTACCAACGATTTATGATTCTCTGCTGGCCACACTAGTAGGACACACCAAACGTCAATATGCTAGGTCAACATCCAGCTAACATCTGCTGAGGACGGAGAATGGTTTCTCCGAGTATCGGAATAACAATCTGAGTGTTGATGAAAGTTTGAATCCCCATAATCTATATGCGGTCATGGTTCTGTCATAATTGTGCGGAAAACGGTTTGCTGCCAAAAAAGTTCAACCCATTAAAACGAATTCATATACGGTCTGGTCACGAAAAACATGCGATCAAACTGTGACAAATCAGGTCTTGGAAAGGAACATTGATCAAAATGTAACCCACATGGGCAGGTCCGGATCAAATACGTTAGTTGGGTATACGCGGGTTGCCATGGAGCGCTGGTATTCTCGTGTGCGGTTGTAGTTCGTGCTCGGACCTCGTGGAAGTCGATAGGCGTGGTAGGGCCACAAATACATGAGAAATGAGACTAAATTTGAATAAAGAACGTTTCTAGCCGTCTATAGGGTTTTTTTAAATGGCGCGAAATTGAATTTTCAAATGCCAATTTCTCCAAATTTCTTTCTACGAACTAAAGTTCGCAGAAACGAAAATTGATTAAAATGATGTCTTCTTGCGTATGGTAAAAATTGAGACCAAATTGAAGGAAATACATCAAGCGGTTTTGGAGAATCAATCAGGCATTTTAATGCCGATATTGGATTTTTGCATCGAGCTCCAAGGGAGCTCGCAATCTCCCAAATATAGTATCGAACATAAGCGCCCCCCCCCCCCCCGTAAACTACACGAGTGCAAAGTATATCTTGAATACCGAAACAAATCATATTTCATGTTTTGTATCCAGAGTGCAAAAATCATAACATTGTTTACGATCTGTCGAAAATAGAACGATAATAATTTCAATACATTGTACTTACATGTATTCCAGGGTGACAACATTGTACTTGGCTTTACAAACTAACCTGCAATATATTGTTGGCTTCATTATTTCATAAGTATTGTTTGTGCATAGCAGAGATGAAAGATCATAACCATGTTTAACCTGTAAAACAGAGCAGAGAATCAGTCGTCACCGAATCTTCCAAAAACATGCCAATCGACAAATCACATTTCAAGGTATCGGCGATTGAAGTTTTAAAGAATTATGGAACTTGATATCTAAAATTTGAAATGAAACATTTTAGGAAAATTTGATTTATGTGTACATTGTGACATTGTGCAACGTTCTTCATTTGAGCACACTTTCATTCAAGTATTCCTTTGTTTTCCTTGTCAAATTTAATTATAAAAGTGAATTTGTCTGCAAAAACTAAAAAAAACGTCCTCTGTTTCTATGGTCAAGGGGACGAATGCACATTCGCCTGTTTGGCTTACTCAAAAAGAGTCGATTCGATCGCCTCAGACGTGGTATGAAACATGTTGAAAATTACTTTACCTGCCGGAGGGCGCTAGAAATGACTATGCTTTTGGATGATGATTTTCTAGCCGTCATCATCTCTTACAGGAAAAATAATATTATTATACAATGAAGCTAGAAAAGAGGATAGATGAATGAAGTTCTATTTTTAGTATTTTGTAATTAGAATTGATTTAATCAAATACTTTACTTAATGTAAAATAATATACATTCAGATATAAACATGTTAATTTGACTGGAAACCTGTAAAAACTGATTTTAGGGGTTTTGTTAGCAGAATGCTGCCAGAATTTTCTTGTAAACTGTATCGTATTTTTCCTGTAAATTTAGTACTTAATGTATAATTGGAAAATTCATTAAAGTTACGATAATGTTTATACTCGAAAAAATCGAATAAAAAGGCTTGCCAGTTGTAGTAGTTTTTATACGCCTGGTAAATTGGCAATAAACTTTACAGATTTTGCTGTATTTCCAACTTGCAGCATAGCATCGGCCCATACTGTGTAAGTACACTAAGGGACATCCAAAGTTGTATGTCTAACGTGTGAAAAGCATGGGTTTTTATGAATTATGACATAATAACTTCCATAAAGTTAAGTGGAAGAAGTTGTGATTTACTGTTATTGCTTTGAAGGTGATAATTTTGATACTTTGGAAGAGTAAAAGGAATCAAAGATCACAGTCAGAAGAAAGCTTTATCGTACTATCAAGTAATTTTCGTATGTGGTATTAATGTTAAGAGGAGTTCGGAGACGAAAATCATTTAATGTCGAATGATCGACCACAGTACAACACGTTCGTATGTTGAGAATGAATACGGAGGTTCAATAAAATAAAAATAAATAAAAAAAAAACTCTTTAATCATACATGTTTGTATCTTTTACCTTGTATAAGTTATAAGTTTTCAGTAGCTCCAACTAGCACTGAAAATAAAGAACAAGATTCATGTAGACTTACTACTTTCAAAGAACGAACGAAACAATATAGGAAGAAGAGATGGCAATTAGTGTCAAAATGATGTTCTTACAAAATCGTTAAAAACAGACGGACTTTCGGAGTGTTCGATGGTACAATTTGAAATTATGAAATTGACATTTCATGGATTTATTGATTTTTGTCACTCAAACAGACCATTGCCGTAATGTTTACCTTTGGAGTTCAGCACTCGTACAGTATAGTGAAAACTTTTATGAGTAAAAACCAAACCATTTGAGATTAAGATGGCAGTTTGCCGACATTTCTACTGCGGTGATCAATGGTTGAACATTGTATTTCAAAAGACTTCTGGAAACGTTTAATTTCAATTCAAATTGCCAGATTTCGGATTATCAAGTGGTTTATTTATTGAAAATGCAGAAATGATAATTTTCTGATATTAAACATCTTTCGTTATTGAATTGATAAAGAAAAATAATTTCCTCTATCTACTCAATAATGAAGTGTGAATCGAGTTGCATTCAATATTGAGTAATTTCAAGGAGTAATCTTTTAAGATACCATTAATCATGTATTTTTAATGAGATCGGATAATGAGAATAATATTTTGTTATACATACACTGCAAAAAAACTAGGGTTTTAAAATTAACACCGCCGGTGTATAGAGGATAACACCAATAGGATGTTCAAAAAATTCAATACCTTTGGTATTTTTTAAACACTCTATTGTGTTATTTTAACAATAAATGTGTTAAAATACCAACAACACCCCCCAAAGGTGTTGAATTTTGACCACCCTCTGGTGTGGTCCTCCTATAAAAACCGGGCGGATGTTAATTTTAACACCATATGTGTTTGCAGTGTTGTACTCAAAATTCACATTACTTTATTGCCACTTATTTAGTAAGTACACAGAGAAATGATCAAGTTAGTTTAATTATTAATCAAATAAGTGCAGAAACTCAAAATAATATCGGAGGTTAGGGGAGAAATATAGCAAAGAAAAGAGGAAAAAGCGAAAAAAAGAGTAGGGACTGTACTGGTGTTTTCATCCAGGTACTTGTTTACATTTCATATTGATCTTAATTGGCTGTTAAATAATCATAGTAATTTTATACATGTAAGCTATCTAACTGGGGGAATAGAACCTGGGACCCTCTGATGTATGCAACCAAAAATACCTAAACCCACGATACTTGCTTTACCTTTCTCCAGGAATAATAGAACATTTAATTATACGCATTATTACTTTCCTTCCAAATTAATACATTGCAAATTAAAATGAACAAATATCTTACCAGAAAAGTGAAAAGGGTTTCAACAAGAAGTTTTGAACTATCTATAATTTTTTTTCAATTAAAAAATTGAAGTGAGTGAAAATAAGTTACTACATTGTGGCTGTTTGTGACCTTTTGGGGAGTTACAAAATTCTTGTTGTTGTGTGTGTTATAACTTGGGATTACTAACATAGCTGATTTGAATCTTTTTTACTTAATTACAGCTTCAACAAGCAATTTCCAGGAACAGGGTAAACTGAGTAATTGTTACTATTTTTGCCACAATTTACCCAACTTAATACATGTATGGTTGTGTTAACATGCTCAAATGAAATAAAGGGTATTTGTTTTCTCATGAAACGTATAGTGTATTCAATCACAAAATTAAAAAAAAACCTTAATATTATGTCTAAAACAATAAAAAAAACCTAATAAAATAAAACTCACGGGCGCGATCAAAACTGAAACACGAGGCTACTTTTTGCCGTGCTCAGCGGTAGACCGGATCGTCACTTCTTACCAATCTTCGTCTAGTAAAAAACACACAGCTAAAACTGCTATTTTTGTTTTTAAATTATTTAAAAAAAAAAAAAAAAACCACTTACGAACATGCATTTGTAATTGACGAAATAGATGCGCTGTTAAAAAATTACAGTGGACTACACAATAAAAAAGGTCGAAAAAGACCATACATTGGCCGTAATTAAAATCAAAGCAAAATACGTTTTTGTCCAATTTTCCAGGCTATACGACCAGAGAGGCCCCTATTTGAACTTTGAATATATCACTTTTATTTGCACTATTATGGATTTTGCAATATGGTTATTTACGGAAAAATACTGTAAATCTTAAAGGAAAGACACTGGCAGCAATTCTGCCAACCAAAATCCATAAAACTACAGCTTTTATAGTTTCCATCCAAAATTCAATTATTATTTTACCGTTTAATGATTATGTTTGACCAAAATTAAGTCCATGGTAGGATCATAATCGCCTCGTGGTCAAAATGTGGTCACGTGGTCAAAGTTTGTGTTAAGCAGAAAGGCTACTATTTTTCACCATTTACATGTGTGAACTATTAGGGCTAAAGAATGTTTGGTGGTTGTTGAGCTGAAAATATGCCCATTTGGTCGACAATATTAGTTTTCACTGTTACTCTATGGGGATTACAAAAATAAGTTTTAGCTTCATTTCCAAAACGGTGTTGAAAATATCGGCGGGATGGAAACTTTGACAGATGGGTTTTGGAGGTCAGTGTTGTATTTTCAAACAATATTCATAATCTCTGCTAAACAAACTCGCAAAGCCAAATATAAGGTGGTTTCAGTGTTTGTATTAAATCAAGTTTACGAGTATACTGGCAATTTGCACAGTAATTATTTGGCACAATTGTTGTCAATAAAATACTGCAAAAAATTAATGTTTAGTGTGGCAAAAATCGTCTCAGATTACCAGATACACACTGTACTAATATAAACTTCGACCCATTGAACTTCTATAGGTACCCAGTGTGATCGAGAGGAGAGGAGAGAAATATCTCGCAATTTCCCATTGATCGGGTCACTTTATAAGTTGTCGTACGTTGTTCAGGTAAAGCAAAACAGACGAATGCAGATTGGTCGGTTTGGAAAAAGACTTTCATTGGCGTCGGGGTATGATTTCCAGTTAATAAAAGCTTTTATCTACAAATGGAAGTTCTTTTTGCTCAATATTTGGTATCTGACAAGAGATTATGATATAGTATCATAATATGCAAAAAAAACTCCAATTTCGTCAAAAAAAAAAAATGGGGGTCGATTGGCCGGTTTGGAAGACTCATGACGATAAGTCGGCAGCGGGAAGCCTGATTTGGCATGAGATCAAAATCTCTGATAAAAGTATTTTTTCAGCTGATTATATCTCTGAAAGGGTATACAATGGAACCAAGGTGGGTGGAAAATTGCAACCCTTGGGCAATTTGAGAAATTCAAGATGGCCCCGCCAATTGGGTATTAAAAAAATCTAACATTGCATTTACAACAGACAGGCCACACCCCAAAAATGCAAGGTAATAACGGTACTTAGTGTTTTTGTTGCTAATTGTGTATGTTTTGGGTAGGAAAACTTAAAATGCAAAATGTATATTTAGAGTCATGCTTGAATAATTAGTGAAATCAAGATGGCCGCCATTTTGAAGTAGGAAGGAAATCACAAAAATTGAAATTTCATTGAGAGTCAACCAAATAATACACGTACTACAATGAAGTTGATGTATTTCCCTTGCACTAATAGTATCGGCAATATAAAATACTAAATTCTTAATTGTCACATTGGCTAATAAAGATATTCAAGATGGCCGCCACTGAATGTTTGTAAAGAGCTGATTTCGTATTAAAATAAATTATACCTCCAATCAATGATAAATGAAGGCAAGAGCATTCTGAACCATTACTCGTAGGGGGTGTATTTTAGCCACTCGGACACTATAAGCCCCAGTAATAACCGTTGTTGTAGAGTATAAGTGAAGCAGATATAGTACGGTGGGGGTGGGGAGCCATAGTCGGGGCTCCATAGACGAACACGGAATAAAAGAGGAACTTAAGTTGCGTAAAGAGTCAACTAAATCGATTGCTCTATTGTTCACATTGTTCCCGGACTATGATACGCCGGACATGGTTTATTATACACCGGTACTACCTAGTTGTCAAATTTGATACGCCAACCAGATCAATGGCCCACACCTATACTTAACCATTATGGTCCATTAATAGTTTCTCATTCTTGTCTTTTTTATTCGATTGGGGTTACATTGTTTTGTTTTCATCATTTCGACATTCCGCTTATCCATGCATGAACAGAAGATGGAACAAGGTATATTTGCAGGATACACATCCACAACCTTTGATCCACATGGGCCTTCACCTCCACATGAGCACTTTACCTCCACCCCCCATGCACTTAATCACTCCATAATTGTCATTAGGAGCTAAGGACACATCATTGGGCACTGCGACTGGCAACATAGACTGGCCTCCTCGTTCAGCCATGCTGAGTGGTACCAGTTCAGATGGATCAGATTCAGAGCATCCCTACAGATAGCACAATGAAGATGTGCCGGGCTACATTTTCCTTTGAAGGCTTATTAGTGGGTGGCAGGAGAACAGAGTTTAGGTGCAGGAAAAAGCCGAACTTCGAGCTACCTTTTAATGTCCTTACGTTCTGTCTTGCCTCCGACAGCGCCTGATATGCAGATTGCCCATAGCACGCCAGAATGATGGATGTTGATGCCTCAGGACAATCACCTTGAGACGATCGAAGTTAACACCCCAGGCAGGTTAATGAACATGTTCCCCTCGTAATACTTTCAAGGCTCCAGCTCACTTTGCCAATGCCGTATAATGGTTGCATACGATGTCACAACCACTCAGACCGTGGGCAGCCAGTAAGTCTGGCATGATATCAAGGTGCTTTTGTCCGGTTGCATTGATATTAATCAAGAAGTGCCCCATGCTAGCAGTGATGTCAGCATGGCATGACCCCTGAAATATCGCCTTGATAAGAAAAGTGTAGCAACACAAAACGGCGGAGGTGAAGTGGCTTACCAGTTACGGGTCCTGCCCTCCGGCCTGAGGTTGCAACCGCTCCACGGACCTTCAAAAGGGTCGTGAAGGTGGTTGCGGAGTGCATCTTCGTTACTTAGGGACGACTGGCTACTGTTGGCACCCTCCGCGCAGAGGCTCCAGGCCTTTATAGAGGATGGGTCCTAGACCTGATAAAGTCACTCGGATTCATCAACCTCGACAAGTCAATCCGCTCACTCTCCCAGAGCCCCCAGTTTCTGGGAGCGAGAATGGATTAGTTGGAAAAGGTGAGGCCCTTCTGCAGAAGAGTAGCCTCGGTCGTGCCGTGTGCCCGAGCAATCTCGGAGAGCAGGTCGTTCCCAGCCAGGCTATGGCCTCGGCTTCTGGGACTTCTGGCCAGCCTCATTGGGATGGTTCCATACTGCCGATTACGCATGAGGGGGTGGGTATCCAGATCCACATGCTCAGGTTCTTCGACCCTGGTACCACCCAATGTCCCGGCAGGATTCCAGTGACCCTGAAGCTGGTTCCAGCCTAAGTTGGTGGACAACAGTCCACCACAAGTGGAGGTGGAAGCCCCCTTCAGGAAACTAACACCCTGCGTGACGCTGACGACAGATGCGGAGGGGTGAGGGCCCAATTAGCTCTTTGGGTCCCACAAAGTGGTCGGGCCGTTGGTTGCCCATGCAAGTTCGCTATCATATCAATGTACTCGAGCTGTGGGCAATCTGCCTGGCACTGAAAGAAGCAATGGATGCCCTTGACCAGGGAAAGGTGATCCTGGTACGATGCGAAACATGACGTTAGTGGCCACCTCAACAGGGAGTTGAGCAAGGAACTCAGTAGCTGCAATGAGTAGTCAGGCTCCTTAGAGTGGTGCAGGCAACGGGGCATTGCCTTAAAATAATAGCATCACATGGACCAGGGGTGGAGAAAGTATAAGCAGACGTCCTCTCCCGGAAGGGCACGCAATGCCATACGCCATCGAAGGTAAGGGGTCTCGTCAGTGGAATGCCCTCATGCCGGTCATTTTTCACGAGGCTGCAGGCGTCCCACGTGGACCTATTCGCCGCCAATGGGAATCACCAGCGGCGGCGTATAATCATGGATGTCAAGATCCCATAGCCGTGGGTCAGGATGCAGATGGTGAATCAGTGACGAGTATCGCCTCCCCTCCCATTGCGTGTACCGAGAGTACTCGAGAAGGTCGCCTGGTGACAATTGCCCGGTTCTTTGATGGCCCATATGTGACCGGCTCAGCTGTAGTTCCCACGGCTTCTAGAACTGCTAGTGTGGGATAGGCTGCGATTTAGCGATTCCTCCAGCCGACGCGTTCCTCCCAGGAAGCGTACCATCCGCACTTTCAACTTGACTGTCTGGCGCATTTCCGCCAACAATTACACTCAGGCGGGACTTTCTGACAAACAGGATGAAGCGCTCGCTGCTCAGGAAAGGAGGAAGTCAACTAGCGAATCTTACGATTCTCGAATCTGCCGGGTCTATAGATGGTTGCCAGCCAATTGAGAGATTGACCTGCTGTCTGCGTCTGTAGGGAAATTTTCCATGAGGGTCTGGGCGTCCAAACAGTCAAGTGCTACCGTACGGCGGTTTGGGGTCGCTCCATCGGGGCTTCAAAGACAGCACAGTAGTATCTAAAAGCCCAATCCTCCTGAATCTGCTGAAGGGCGCGTTTTCGGTTCCCCCAGTTAGTTCATCTTTCCGGTAGTGGGATCTGCCGCTAGTGCTCAGTTCTTAGAGAAGGACTTCGAAACCCACTGGAGAGGGCCGTCTCTGGGATAGGAAGACGGCCTTCTGGTGGTGGCAATCGCTTCCGGGCGATGGGGTACCGAAATACATACCTTGTCCATTGCGAGGCTCACCTGCGGTGTTCGAAGGATCGGAGTGGTCCATCCCCCCACGCTAAGAATCAGCGCGTCTGTCACACCGTGCCCAGTGTTTCTCCGGACCTGGCCTTGGTCGGGCCGGTCGAAATAAAAAACCCTGGGTGGCCCGGTCAGGGCACTTAAATGGTACCTCAAGCCTATTCTTCACTCATCAAATTTATGACCCCATATGGACACACACATATCTCTGTAATCAACAAAAATGGATCCTCAAGGGTCACTCTTATGAAACGCAACTACTTTCAACTATGCCGATATCACACAGGCCGTGACAAAAGCAACCAAGTGGATGTATCATAATGGATTGCCAAAAACCTGTGATAAAGGTACCACATCAACGCTTACTGCAAAAATTAAACAGATACGGCGTGAGAGGCAAACTCTTACTGGATATTTTAAAAGCCTCTTTCTCACCAAACGTAGACAACGGGTGTTGTCGATGGTGATTGTCAGGACTGGGGTAGCGTCGATTCGAGAGTCCCGCAGGGCACGGTCACTGGACCCTTGATTTTTGATTATTTATTAACGCCTCCCTGCATGGAATTGAATCCACATGTCCGCTTGTCGCCGATGTTGTATTTCTATAGTCAACCGTTTACCGGGTTCCTGAAAGGATGCTGGCAGACACAAAAGGATTGGACACACTACATCATGGCAGAACCAAGGGCAGATGCATTCAATGCCCAGAACTGTTCTGTTATGACAATTACTCATTCGTATGCCACGAATTACTCATATCATTAAATGGCATAAATTTGCAAGAAAACATGGCATACTATCTTGGGTTGACTCAGACACAAATTAACATGGAACTCACCTCAGTAGATCCATATCAAGTAAGGCAAATAGAACTCTGGGTTTTCTTAGAAACTTATACGAATGCCCCACAAAACATAAAAAGAAATCTCATAGAAAACTTTGGTTAGGCCCATATTGGACTACTGTTTACCTGTATGGGACCCGCACATGCAAAAGGACATTATTCATTGGAATTATACAAAACAAGAGCGCAAATTGGTGACTGGGGACTTATAAAAGAAGCAGCAGCGTAACAGCAATGAAAATGACTGAAATGGGAACCTTTGCAACAAAGGTGGCAAATCCAAGTTAATAACCTTTCAACAAGCATCGAGGGAACTGGCCATCCCAGTACAAAGATGCACTCCAAACGGTCAACGGACATCTTCGCCATATAGCACCCTCGTCGAAAAAACTTCGTACCAATTATGAAGCAAGAACTGCTATAAATTTTCTTTTATCCCAAGAACACTGGTCAAATGGAACGACTGCCAAATACATTAAACTGAGGACACAGGATAACCGCAATTAAAGAAGCCGTAAAAAGCACATGAACTGTCACACCATAAACTTGTCATTATCACTCTCTCCACATCAAGTTAATATCAAGCGCACTCTGCACGGTTTGGCCCCTTTTTGGGGTGTTTGTGCAGTATTGGAACAAGAAAGACAAAGCATCTGAAGGGCTCCGGAAGACATTAAAGCTTTCATCTAGACGCCCCCAACCCATATGGTCCAGTAGCGACGGACACACCGCTGGGTTGCCTAACCATCCGTGGACACCGAAAACATCAAAATCAGTTGGTCGGATCTCGGGTTAGGTAACAGCTTACCAATGCATTTTGGTTGGCACCCGTCTGTATAAATGCAATATTTTAGTGTTTTTCTGGCACACCGGCCAGCCATCTTGGATTTTCTAATTGCTAAGGGTGACAATGTTACATCCATTTAATTATATTAGTATACATATTAGAGATATATATATTCAGATGAGAAGAGATGATCAAATTTTAAAACATTGTATGTTGGGTTGATCTCTCTGTGAAATGTGCATTTTCGGGTTTTTATGCTTTAAAATGGCTGCGGCGATCTTGGATTTCTAAAAATAATCAACGCGTTGCCTTCCAAGATACATTATAATTTACCAATTTCCTACCTCAAACATGAATGATTATTAACAAAAAAACAATTACCAAGCAGTTTGGGGTGACTGGGCATGGAAACTGCAAAAACACCAAATTTGGGGGTTTTTACAGTGAATGGCGGCCATCTTGGATTTCTCAAATTGCCCAGGGTGGCAATTTTAACCCACCGTGGGGATTCCATTTATATACCTTCAAAAGAGATGATAATCAGCTGAGAAAAAAACTTATCAGAGATTTTCATTTCTACTCCTCCTCCGCTGCTGGACTAGATGTGTTTTAAAATTTGTGCGTTCGTTTACCACCGGAACATATCGTGATTGTTAATAAAAAATAGTGTTGTGCATGGCAAGCGCGGAGAGATCCACTATTGGGTTAAATTCATGTAATAGTCTTAATAAGTTAATTAACATTTTTTGGTTCTATTGTGGATTTAAAATTTAAGTCCTGATACGATATATAAAAGGAGACGTTAATTGTGACACAGCTGGATACATTTATATTTTGGCTAGGCTGACGTCGTCACTCCAGTCCTGGACTGGCGCGGGACGTGATCGAGAAACGGTTGTGTTTTCGAGTTTATGTGAGGTTGTCTGACTCTCTTGGAGGGTTTCGCTTATTTTTGGTCACTTTCTGGTCTTAGGCCCTTTGACAACTATATCAAGCAGGTGAGGTGGTAAATATTGCATTACCAACGTTTCCTGCCTGTTGTAGTATTTATTAGTAATACTCTTCATTCTATTGTTGATTGCGAATGTCCGTTTTGAATGGTTAACTCCAGTGGGGCCGCGTGCCGGCCGCCCGCGTTCGTGACCATCATGCCGGTATGATGGTTGATCATGACTCATTTTGGTTTCTCAAAATCATTGGCGTACCCTGGGGGGCTGCCCCCCTGTGGGAAATCTTGCGCCCCTGAAAAATTAGTGATTACATAGCCATATACTATACTGAACAAATTTTAATATATGCTTGCCCCCCTGAACATATTCTCACCCCTTTGCCCCCCCCCCCCGAACAAAACTGTTACTGGCCACTGCTTCAAAATGCCGGTCTGATATGGAATCTTCACAAGATGTTTCTGATGACTATGTCTACACTGGAGGTAGGGAAACTATAGATCCTCATTTCAGAGAATTTTAAGTCAAATTATGGAACCGATCATGGACGATAGTAATACAGTCAACGCGGATGTCCTCTTCACGGAGGAATAAATGTTTACTCGTAGTCGTAGTACCAGTTCTAGTAAAAGACTAAGATCCCGAACTTAAATATGATGAAGAATAATTTAATTCTGATTGAGACTACAGTTTTCAATAATGAAAGGGTACGGTGATGGGTGTTTCGGGTCCGAGGTTTTCGCAGCCTAGCAGTAGTAATGTACCTGTCTTCAAGCACGTTTTATCTTCCCCTACTGTGGTCATTATTCGAATCACCAGATGTTAATCTGGCGAAAATGAGCCCAACCAAAATTGCTAATGCTTTGAGCAAGGTTTGTTCCGATTCTGCTAACGAAGACCATAGACTCTTAGATTAAATTAGGTTGTAAGTACAGAGTATTCCACATCTGAAACTCAAAGCAATGGGGTTATTTCTGAGTGTCAAAATTGTGTTTGTCACTGCTTAAAATTGTTCAAAAATAAGAGACAGTTTATGGGGTCAAACAGATTGACTACGATAGCTGATGCAACATAAGGACTAGTACAGACTAAATACCGAAAAAGTATGGTCCCCCACCCACCACACTTCAAGCTATCTTCCTCTAAAGAGTGCAAGTGGTTCCGGTATCAGCTTCAATGCAGTCTATCAGTTTTGGAGTACTCTACACAATATGCACATATACTCTTACGGTGCATTGTAAAGCAGTGGCAACAATACCGTGGCAAGGGGTGCATGGTGTACTGCTCCCCAATCTATACCAATTTTATTCTCATAGGAAATCTGCTTTAAATCCAGCTGGTGCCCCCATTAATCAACTGAATATTGTGCCCAAATTGCATAAAAAACAAAGACTCAAAATATTACACTCCTGAAACCATTACATAAGAGATGGCAGACAGGATTATTATATGCCAGATTCCTTGCATTGGGATCATGGAGAATCTGCAATTTTTGGCAGTTCCAGTGTTTCCTTCACAAAGAATTCAACAATTCCATAGATTCTCTAATTATGCATATAAGGCCCACCCATTCTAAAATAATAATATAATTACGGCCGCTGAAGCTCTGAAATAAAGACTGAATACATTATGCTCGTTCACTGGTATCCACATAAACACAGTTCTCTGTGGTCCAGTGGTAAACTCATGCCTATATAGCGATAGGACCGGGGTTCGAGCCTTTATTTTTTGTCCTTTATTTACTTCTATTACCGCAATTTCCCGGCTTTCTAGATAATATTTTGTCTATTACTTTCCAGGTTGTCATCATTT
>JAMKCH010003601.1:0-37826 GCA_023653785.1 Ophioderma brevispina | reverse complement strand
TACATTTTTTCAAGATTGGTAATCATGGCATGGTCAGAGTCTTGTTTCAAAACAACATAAACTTGAGTGTCATGTCATCAGCATATATCATTCTGCCAAAACCATGTGATTCAATGATATCTTCAAGTGGTACGGTGCAGTATAAATAATGATAACGGTCCAATCACAGAGCCTTGAGGTGCACCTTCGAGTGGCACATGAGGTTCTGAAAGAGAGTTATTTATGATAATAGATTGAGAACGATTGGAAAAATATGATTTAAACCAATTCAAGGCAGTTTCTGATACACCATATGTACAATGTAAATGATTAAGAAAAACAGTATTATTAATAGTATCACAAGCTAGCTGCAGAATAGTCTAAAAGTATCAAGACTGCTTCATGACCTCGATCAACAGCTAACAATAAATCATTATATACACGAAGAGCAGTTTCAATGCAATGAGAATATCTATACGCAGATTCAAGTTACATTTTACTGAGAGATTGTTTGATGAAAGGTAATCATGAATCTGAAAAGCACAAGCACGTTCTTGAGGTTGGCACCAGGTCGATAGTTTTCCAGAGTTTCACAATCCAAATTTGGTTTCTTGAAAAGAGGATAATATGTGCACATTTCAAAATACCAGGAAATTGACCTTCCTGAATTGACATATTGATAACTTGATAACTTTGGTAATGACCGGTAAAATCCGTTCAAATGTATAGGCCCCCTATTCATATCCAACCATTTACTTCTGGTCTACAAGCTTCAACTAGAGCGAGCACTAAACATATATTTTGTTTGGCACTAATGCATACAGCATCCAGGTGCAACACACCTGTGTATCAACATCCCTTGCGATGATGAAAATTATGACATGCGCATTTGGTGTCAAAGATTTTGAAGGAGGCAACACTTGTGAAGCAGACGACACGCTTTGAAAACAACTGTCGGGAACTCGAGGACTTGTGGCCGGGACTTGTGGCTGCATATCGACAGGATAAATGTTTAAATAACAGCAATATGTCTACATAAAGGAAGTACTGACTTTACTTCAAACTTAGTGTGTATTCGGTTTTGTGCCATTTACCAAAATGGCTTTTGATAGATTTAATCTGGGCAGAACTATATTATCGACCAGGCCACTCCGAAGATGAGTTTTTCGTGGTAATCTTCCGCTGCATGTCGGAACGTCTTTAGACTAGACTTGATTGCCGCATGCAGTATGGTGAGTTTATCTATTTTAAAATTCTTCAATTAAACAAGTCTTCAAATCTCATATTTAAATGAAGATACGCTCACATAACAAAAATTATCAGATTTTTTATTTTTTTATTTTTCAAATTTTGAATAGTTTTTCAGTCCTGCAATTTTGATGGATGATAAGGCCTGTTTGTGTTTAATACAAAACTTCAGTCCACTTTTTTCATGTGATTTTAGCGATCTCTGGAAGGGGTTCTATTCTTCGTAAACTAAAATGAAAAAAGGCCTCACTATTTTTTGTAATGCGGGCCGAATATTGGTGTAGGTCCTAATATAAATTGGGTAAAAACGCCATGTTTTTAATGTGTCATTAGTAAAAAATAAAAAAATAAAATTCGCCCTCCCTCCTAACTTTTCAGAGCCACTCCTACGAGAAACTATAATTTTAAGGGCCTAAGCTAACTTTAAATATACACAGTGATACATGGTAGGATGGCTATTCTGTTATGGGATGCAAGTGTTTTGAAGCTTAGGTTTTCAAATAATGAATAAGATGGAAAATGAATTGGACTAATTTTCCCAAACTTGTATTGCAAATTTAGCACTCTATTTCCCCGCAGAGAACAAAATTCCTCAACTTCTTACGGCCAGCCCGTCCTTTGCTTGATACATATACATACAATTTTCAAGCCTAAAATGTCAACCATATTTTTGTAGGCTACAACGATTGTAGGCTCTAATTCGCCTGTAAAGAGATTAAGGCCTATCACTATCATTCAGCATAACAACACATTCTTATGAGGCCCATCGTTTGGAACCTACAGGTCAATTGCCAGATTATTAACCAACATTAGGGAGGGGTCAATTATTGACCGTCAATATTTATGCCAGGGTGGAATGGAGGATTTTAGGGGGAACCCTAAAAGTTTTGTAATCTAGAGTGGGGAACATGAATTTTTTTCATCAACGAGAGGGGGGAACATGAACTTTTAAATGGGAATGTAGCATTATCAGGGGGGAATGTGAAATTTTTTGAACGGAATCGAGGGGGTGTGAACGCGAAAATTTTTGCCGATAAAAAGTTGAAATCCTCCATCCCCCCCCCCCCGGCATAAATAATGACCGCTCCCTTAGTTGGCGGTGTCTACTATATTTGAGCTGGTTTGTAGGCCCTATGTAGCCTATTATTATAGCTGTTTAGACCCCAAAGAAGTACGTTCAACTTCAAAATTGTATTGCGATATGGGTATACTAGTCTAATTTTTATATGGTTCTTTGAATGCCATTGAATGAATTGCGTGCTATTTTGCGTTTTTGACGAATCCACTATGCTTCTTATTCTCCTCATAAAATTAGAACGACACTGCTTTATGTAGTTGGGGTAATCGCCAACATTGCTGTAAGATAAGATAAATTTTGATTCTATGACCTAATGCGCCATATATGCCGTGAACAGAGTGAACAAAGTTAATAAGTATGACTGAGAGAATCAGGCAGTATGAGAAAATGCTGGAAGATTGGGGTCGCCAATTTCACACCATTTTTTGGTGATAAAACATGTTTAGTAAATATTCACAAAATCACTTTAACAAATGTGACATGCCCCCTCATGGAATTTTTCATACCCCCCCTAAATTGGCCCAAATTGCCCTCGTCTAGACGTGGTAAAATGCCGTTTTACCCCAACTTTGGGTGCACGTTTTGATACCTAATATAACCCCTATGACATTACCTTTTCTACATAAAAAGTTTCATCATTTGTCCATTCTTGGAGACTTTGAAAAATAATTGTCATTTGGCATGTTCCATTAATTTACAGGGTGTAAGCTTATTTTTCCACAATTTGCAAAATCTGCCAAAAAACTTAAATATTATGTCCACTTTGAGCATCATTGTCAAGTTTCCAGCATACTTATTTGATTGATCTTTGATGGAGAAAGCATTCATCCAGGTTGTAAAGAAATTGTATTTAATCCTGTGACTATGTACTTTTAAGGATACACGGTCATTTAATATGCCATTTTTAGCTTATTGAACATAGTCAAATTGACCTGGATGGCGCTAAAGTTACCATCAAATTACTCTACCGTTGTACTGGTCAGACTTTAAAAACATCATGTTTAACGATCTTTAAAAGTGTGCAATTTATTTTAATAGTTACTTATCGGGTGTTTCACTTTGTGCAGGGGTACCTTAACATGTTTTGTTAAAAAATTATATTGGACTCAATGTTCTTGCTATTGGTAATGTTCATCAATGAGAAACTGTAGATTACAAGTATTAAACAATTTGTACAAACTCACAGATGACCTCCTAATGACCCAAGTGTACCTCTGACCTCATTCACAAACTGCAATGGCAAACGACACATGTATTATTTGTGTTTGTAACATTCGTACGTGGCATTCTCTTTCTTCAATCCATATATTCCAATGACTGTCTACATTTCATTCTCTGCACCGTCTGTGGTTTTCTTTTATTGCTGGGCTGATAGTCCTAATCCGGGCTTTAATTTTAACTGGGGGTAATTAATAGAAATCTGAACATTTTTCTCACACCAAATTTTTATTTTGATTGGAAAAAAGTGGGGCCAAAACAGTTTGTCAATCCGTGTTACACACCTTATTGATGTCAAGTATTCTTGGTTTTTCCCTAACACTATTATTCCATGGATTGTACCTTTGATATTCTAATATTTTTTGCCTTAGTGTGTTACACACAAAACACTGGTGATCATGCTGAACAATATAAATACCAGGAATGGTTATATTTTATAGAATATCCAAACAACACACTTAATTTAAATATTAAAATTAATCATAATGGTAGATTCTTCAAATCCCTAACGAGTTTCAATAAGTCCAGGTTGCAAACATAGCACATATGTAATTAATTAGGCCTAGATTTAATTAGGATTAAAAGTCATCCTCCTTTGAACTGTGCTACTTAACTTTGGCTACTAACACATGTGAGTATACTTTCCACCAGCCGAACTCCCCTAAAGAACAAACCAAATAAAAATTCAAAAACAACAAACAAAAAACACTAGAATTTCGGGGTTCCTCGCTTTTCGCACGCCTATTCAAAGAATATAAGCTTTGGGCCGCCCAGCCTATCTTACAACTTGACCTCACATGACCTTGACCTTGGCACATGGCCTTTGACCTCATCAACAAATGAGGGATCCCATATTGCACCTATGACTCATGTTTGAACTTCAACTTTCAGTGTATGGTCAATTTTACATTTTTAACCTATTTCTTCACTTGACCTCACATGACCTGTTACCTTGACACTGGCCTTCCTCATCACCATATTAGGGATTCCCATGGTGCACCTGTGACAAAAGTTTTGTTCCAATTGAGGTTCAATTAAAAAAACATAAGATTTTTGGTGACACACACACTGAACACACATACACACTCGGATTGCTAAGCTTTTTTTCCCCGGGGGGGGGGGGGGGGTAGGACATGCCAACCTAACAGCAACGCGAATTCAAAACACATTGACTTCCGGCGTAACCCTAAAGCTAGTCTTTTTCAAAGACCTTAATGGTAGGAGGTCGCTCTTACTCACATCGGATGGTTGCACACGACTTGACTAAAGGCTAGGCCTGGTCACAATATTTAAATCTAATGACCGTTATTTAATACCTCATTTTGCAAGCGGGGTTAATCCCCTAACCCCGACGTATTTTGAAGTCAATAATTTATTTCCTAAATTATTATGTATATTACTAAGGTGTATTGAGCTAAGGGTTAAGAAGGAGATTTTGTAATGAACTGAGACAGAGACTGCCATAGCAATGCACGTAGCAGTTCCCCCAAATTAACCGTTTGGAAATCCCCAATTCCAAATCCAGCAAGGCCGCTAAGTGGTTCTGCCAGCTATACCTGGCGGCTTCACAAAAAGGAACACTCATATAACCACTTCAAAACACCACTTACCCACTATCTTTGTACCATCCAAACCAGCTCAATTATTGCTCACGCACAATATATAGGTTGGAAGGTAAAACTGGAAAATATCATATTGCTCCTGTAAATAAGTTTTTAGTGATACAAGCATAAAATTTACTAGGCCTTACGTCAATCAAAATAGATTCGACGTTTCAGCTAAAATCCGACAAGAGTCCTGTTATTTGCTGGGATTATAAGTCATTGTGATGTCAAACAGAGAAATGTTGTTACTTATTTGGTATCTTGAGAAGATGATATCATTGTCTATGTTGACCCAAATCACTATCACAATTATGGGTGGTAAAAATGGCTCAGTTAGTCGAGGGTCCCGGGGTGTAACACTAGTAGCATGTGGCAAAGTCCCACTTTGACACCCTACACGAATATTGCAATGAATGGTACCATATTTAAAAAAATACAAAGATACAGCCCCTTTTCTTCCAATCAGCACAGTACACAGAAAACAGTATCGTATCAGTTGCACGCCTGTCACTGAAAAAAAGTGTGTGTGTGTGCATGTTTTTAACAAAAATATAATCAGAGATAACATTCCCCCGCGTGGTAAGCAAGGTTTGGTACATTTACTACATACAGCATGCACTCTATCTCTTGGCTGAAGTTTTCTCGATAGGCCTATACTGTCACTGGATAAAATTGGCTATGCAAAAATGGTATTATATTTTGTTTTTACGCCTACTGAAAGTAAAAATATTTCTTACACAAATTATCTGGTATATATAAAAGCCTATATTGGTACATTAAATGTTATTCGTCCCTGGTTTATCAAAATGCTATTTTACCACGTTAATGTGGGAGGGTGTGATGGGGCGGGGCATCAACTCGCTGATAAAAGTCCTGAAAAGTCCTTACAATACTGTTTACGTGGTTTTAAAATGTTTCTTGACATGACAAGGTCTTACTTTGCCCAATTCTACCCAATATAACATTTTAGTAAAAGGTCCATCCACTTTTGACAACCCCCACCCCTCCCCAAGAGGCCCTAGACATTCCTGGGGGGCACATAAATCTCCCACCAAACTTGGTGTTAATTGCCCTTGGGCAGATTGGGCCAAACATTCATACAATTGATATAGGGTAAGGGGACCGCATTTCCAATACTTTTGATTGAATATTCTCACTTCAATATAAATGCACCATGCAACCAGGTTGCCGAATGCCTTCCTTTTTGCTTGCAAATTGAATTACCTTTATTTACATTTTTAAATGTTACTCTGTGACCTCCTTCCTCCTTTGTACAAAGATTAGTAGTAGATAAAATTATAATTTTCTTGTGTAATTATACAACTTCCATTACAAGAGTGGGTAAAACACTTCAGCAAGCTTCCATTATTATAATTTGCCACCCTGGTCTTAGCGCTTAATATAAGTTTTCGTAAAATAATAACAAAAAAACCTTCTATGTGATTGTTTTTCTCATCTTTTTTTTCGTCATTTTGGAAGAAAAATCTGAATTTATCACCTCCACCGGGATTAGGGTATGGCCGTCACAGTTGATGGGTGGGGTGGTTGCCACCTGCGAATAATTATGGTATATTTTTGAAAACTTCTGCATCCTATGACTCTAAGATTCTTATTTATATTAAAACCATTATTTGTCATTATAGGTTCCGACAAATGCATGGCATGAAAATTAATTACCTTCATTGTTGGTCCAAATTGGATTTTCGTTTGTCAACACTGTGTGTGTGTGGAAATTGGCATTTTGCCGACTCGGCAGAACTTTATGGCGTCATTCTGTGTCATACTAGTTAGGTTGGTACTTGATAGGTTAATGGAAAGAGGACGACCGTAGCTATCCACTGTTACCAAATCATAATCATTTAGGTGCTTTAATCCCAGTCAAGAGGGGGTGTAAACCCGTCCCCTTGGTAAACCGTGTTAGATAAAAAAGGCTGGTAAGACGAGGGTTACTGTCAAAACCCCTACTGATAAATGGAATAGTCCCCTATTGATTTTTCTAATCAAATCAATTCATGGATAATGATTTAATTTAAAATCACTTGTTAAAAGTAGAAAGTTTTTATATTTCAGACAACAAGACTCACATTTAAGGAATCGTGCAAATTACCCAAAGAATACAAGGGAGAGTCCATATCAACTTTAAAAGAATATTTTGTTACAAATATTCGAAAAATATAAGCACTGATAAATAATAAGTTGAAAACAGATTTCCTTCAGCTGAGATAAATAATTGACAGAATATTCGATAATCTGAAATGACAAAATCCCGATTTTTCAAAAACTACAAAGTACGGTGCGGTTTTACAAACACAAAGAAGTTACCATGGAATTGATTTGTTACCTTGATTTAGCTATATAGACTTATACTATCATAAAATAATGAAATGAAAATAAAGCACTGGCAACTTTGGCTATGAACTTGCAAACTTGGCCATTTTAGCATTTCTACTCTTTTGAGAAAACCGGAAAATACCATGACCCCAATCTGAAATGGAACAATCTAGGGCCTTTTCTAAAGATCTTTCTGTTGCTATGTAAAGACAAAATGAATTGTCAAAATGAAATATTTTTTTTTTTTTTTTTTTTTTTTTTTTAAAAATTAAAAAACATCTGAAAAGTGGAATATTTTCCTTTTTTCCATGTTTGGGAGATACTCATAGGGTCATTTTTAGGGGGCAGAATTCTGCCAGTATGGGGGTACTCAATATTTTTATTACCATCATTGTTATTTTATGACACATGTCTCACATAAAGGGTAAAAATGAAAAAAAAAAAAAAACCCAAAAATTTGCCGACCCCCCATCTTCCCCGACTGCCTGACTCTCTCGGCAATCCTTCTTAGCAATCTTACACATTTTTTTGAAGAGCGCCCCCAATTTTTCAAAAAAATTGAGATTTTTACACGGTTGCATTGGTAACTGGCTAGTAAACTATACCTGTGAATGGTTAAGCTCGAAAATGTCTGTGTGTCACAAATGAAGGAATTTTGTAATTAGAATAATTATTATCGGGATCTCCGATAATAATTCAACGGCTGCTGGAAACCGCCTTCCAATGTGAAATAGCCGGGAAATAGCGCCATGTACGTGTCTACGCTCATCCATTAGTTGTTTTATTGGTTCAGGCAAGTCAAGTTAGAGGTAATCTTCTCGAGGTGGCACTATTTCATCATGGACGGACATAAACGTAGCATTTCCAGCTCTGCCGTTATGTCCAATCTGGGATCCCAATTCTAATTACAAAATCCTTATTTTATGCTAAATACGCATTTTTTTAGCATTCTCGTTCGCAGGTACACAGTTAAAATTAGTTGGTCATTCTTCGTAAAAAATTAGTCATATTCTCAAAAAAAATTAGTCTGTAGGCCTAGATTAATGACCAATATTTCAGTCAGGAAGACTAATTTCAGAAAGATAGACAAATCATATGAAATGAAATACTAATTACAATTCTGCAAAGACTAATCACAATTTTGCAAAGACTATTTACGGTGGAAGACTAATTGGAACTATGCATATTTACTAATGCAGCTATTTCGTTAACTTCGAAATGACCAACTGACACGAAAATGACGAATTGAATGACTAATATATTGATGAAAGACTAATCATGAACTCGGATGTTTTGAACTGGACTAATTTGGGCCGACAGGCTTTGACTAATTTGGGGTGACGGGTTTCCCGATTTGATTTACCGCGCGAACAAGTCGTCTGCGTGAGAACTGTTGTGCCGAAATACCCGGCTGCCGAAATACCCGGTGCCGAATTTACCTACTTTCGGCAGTGCCGAAGTACGGGGCATTCGGCAGAGGAGAAGGGAAGTGGAAAATAACGTGCTGTTGATGTGTAGAGCACGTGTTTACGCATTTTTCGTGATTTTATGGACAATTCTACAATGAAACTCATTGGCATTTAGGAACAAGCATGTATGTAATAGTAGACGTAAATACGATCTTGTAACGCCAAAAGCACCCACATAGACCCCATAAGAGTCCCGCGTTCATTTAGCAAGCCTGGTAGCCGAATTCGGAAAGAATGTATACGTTATAGCATTGATATACATATGGCTCCCATTGTAAAGGTCCCCTTTATTGAGGAGGGCTATTAGGCCGGTTGCAACTTAACACTGGTAAGTTTAGGGTTGGGTTATAGGGCCTAGGGTTAAGATTAGGGTTAGGAATTAGGTTAGAGTTTGGTTATTGGGGTCCGGTGAGTACAAACATTGGGATTAGACCTATGTGATTTTCTACTTGACAAATAGGGGTTATGTGATTTTATTTTTTTTCTGATGGGGGGGGTCATGCTAAATGTATTATTCAGTAAACCAAGCACCTATCTGCATATCAGCAGTAAATCATATATGTACCTAATTGTGTGTGTGGGATGGGTGTATGGGTTCTATGCAATAGGGCCAATGTAGGCCAACTTTACATCGGGGTTATGCAATTTTCCAAACACATCTTTCAATTTCTCCGGCGCCCTCCCTTGTTAATAATGAACGGGCCCTAAAATTATTAGTTTAAAGCTAATCTTAGCCTGTCGAACGAGCTGAGTCAACTTAACACCTACTTCGTGTCATCCTGTGTCCGTACAGCCAATTGACTTAAGAACTTAGTTACATCCAACAACCGCACGCTGTAATAAGGATCCCTCTGTGCCGAACTACTGGGATAACCCATTGTTTCGGCAAGTAACCCTGCCGTTCGGCAGGGTTATGACGTAGCCCGCATTTTCGGCATGAATAATTGCCGAAAGACCGGGCGTTTCGGCAGATACCCCTGCCGTACGGCAAGGTCATCTGCCGAAAGACCGGGCGTTTCGGCATAGCCCGGTATTTCGGCGCAGCAGAACACAACTGCTCGCATAGCTGCCCGGGAGTGGCTGTCATTCTAAACATTGCGTAAGGTAAGTCTATGATTTATGTATCTATGAACTCATGCAGTAATGATTTTTGATTCGAACTAATACCATACTTGAATTCTGGGTTGAATTTAGACTAGTCGAATCCAAACTCATGTGCCCCTACATGTAAGCTTTAAGCTTCATGGCTTACGCTAGTCATGCTAGTCCGAGTTTGCAGAAATTGCACTGTTGCACAGACATCTATTATTGTATTTGGTACTGATAAATGTCTGACACTGAATTTGCCCTGTCCATTTGCCTTCCTGGAGGCAGTATAATGCTTGTGCAAAGTTTCATGCCCTGTCGAAAGGTTGGTCAATTGGACATCCTGGAAGACATTGAGGAAGAGAAATGTACTGTAAAATGAATGGCAAAGTGTTCCTTTGTTAGAATTTTTTGTATTTGAGAAGAAATGTTATTAATAAAATCTGGTCCAGTCAGACTAACTAAAACAAGTACATGACTATTTATTTGACTAATTATTTTTTCAGAAGAACTAATTAATTTTCGAGCAGGACTAATTGTATTTTGTAAAAGACTAATCTTCAGATAAATTAGGCTTCTTATACCATTTTTGATTAGTCATGTTTAATTAGTCATTTTATCAGAGGCTGGACTAATCTTACCCTGGGAATGACTAACCAAAGATTAGGCTTCTTATACCATTGAAATGACTAATTTTGTTTAGTCATATGACCAATTGATTTTAACAGTGTATAGCTCATAGACAATAACCAACGTAACTGTGCCAAAATATCTACTTTTGGAAATTGGGGGCGCTCTTCAAAAAATGTGCCATTATTGCTTTAATAAGCTATACGGCTTTCCTCAGTGTCGTAGGCTCAACTTAGAAATGTCTCTAATTATTTAATAGATACATCGACCATGTGATGTAGGACAATAAGTCAATTTAAAGGCACTATCAGTGATCTGATAAATCAGAAAATCGATAAAATCAACAAAATCAGATTTTTGCATGTCTGCAACAAGTATAGTTATCTTAACTTACCCTACAAGTGATAAGACTATACAAGCAACCTAATAAGGACAAAATCGTACATTGTAGTCCTTACTGTCCGTATGGACACTAACTACAACAGGTAATTGAATGGAGATTTGCGTCTTTAAGCACTAATGTTTTCTTCCTTGCAAATTTCAAATATTTTGACTCTTTCGGGAGACTCACTGTCTCTAAAGTTGTAAGACTGGTGAAGAATATTGGTCTGCAAGGTTTTGAAATATTTTATCAACTAAAACAAATGACATAATTGCTGTGAAATATTCTGAATGAGATCCACTTTTGTGGTATTTTGATGCGTGTATATGCAATGCTGTAAACACAAATGCGAATATGCTATCTACTTAAGATAGCAACATTTCCTCTGCTCAACTGCATTTTAAAACCCATTATGGTCTTTCCAGGCGGAGGGAGAGGGGGCGACTTAAACACTAAAAGGTAATACCAACCAACCACAAATTAGGTCTCAAACCCCCCATTTTGACAGACCGTCTTTATATATTTCTTTGTTTTATAAAGGCTCCAGTTTTGGTCCAAGACCTACATCAAATACCATTTAAAAATGAATTAATTTTCTACAATATGAGTAATTCTATAAACACTTAAGCCTAAATTCATATTAATTATACTTTGACCTTACCGACACAAGATTTCCCGTCTGAATGGAGTTGCCAGCCTTCATCGCAGCTACACAAGAATGATCCAACGCTATTTTCGCAATACTGATCACATGAATCGGGAAACAACTCACATTCGTTGATATCTAAGCAGATGGGTGATAAAATCAAAATCATAAATTTCTTGGGATACATTCCTCTGAAATGTATTAAAGCAATTTAACAGCTTTACATTAAACAAGCTCAGCTTACAAGGACTTTAATTAAAATGTGAAATTTCCTCAACTTGCTCTCAAATAATACTCTAGGACCTCAAGAATACAAATAATTATATTTCATGCGCAAAAATATCAAACCATAGTGATTTTTAGACTAATCTTCGGATCTGTTGGTGTGTTTATTACACGAATATCACAGACTCGTTCTCATTGATAATAAAGCCACAAAGCTCCCAGACCGGTCAAGCAGGGAGGGTGCCGGGGGAATCAACCGGTGTTTTTTTGTGTTTACACTATATTCCACTGTCTACTGAATAAAACCACTTCGGGGTGGTTTTATTATAAAATCATTCTGTTTACTCAAAAAGATGATGATTTGAGCTTAATCATTTCAGGTGAGTGCTAATTTATACAGAAGTTTTACAACCATATAAACTTGGAAAAATCTTGAGGGTTTACCATTTTCCAAATATGCCAGCGTCACTTTAAAATATAACTAGGTTTATTTAATCTCGTATCGTGGCTAAACAATTGACGAAAATCGACTTTTACATGAAAAAACAGGCTAATTACGATCGGAGACCCTGATGTTAATTTTAAAAATCCCTATTTCCTAAATAGTCTTAGTAGTTTTCGAGATAACATCCCAAATGATCCGTGTTCATTGGAAAGCAATAAAAACACTGACTTTATGTGTTAAAACTACACAGAATTCGCCAGATGAGTTGAGAGGTTTATCAGACATTGACTGTCATTAACTTTTGAAGCTTAAAAAGGTTGAGGCATGAAGTATTATCTGTTTGTTTATGCCAGAATTGTTAATTAAACTACGCATTTTCTAAAACATCAAAGGGATGTGGGCAAATCACTTAAAAAATCAGTTCGATACACGCTTAGTAAAATTGTGTGTGTTACATGCGTATATGCTACCTACCAGTGCATTCGTTCCCATCCTGTCCTTCGGTAAATCCCACTTCACATCTGCATTCAAAACTTCCAGGGAAGTTTTATGCAGAGTTGTGCGCAGCCACCGTTATCTAAAGCGCACTCATCAGCATCTGGACATTGAACATAATATATTAGACACAAAAGACACAAAACAAGACACGTTAAATTATGGCAAAAAAATGGTTCAGATAAAAATCTCAATTTAATCACGAAATCCTCCTTTTCTCAGTTAATGATAATAGAAATGCGTAAGTGTTGGCAACTTTTAACAAATACAGTGTTCCACTGTTTTCTTCTTGATCTTCTATTAATGGAGCACTGCCTAGTGTGCACAAAATCGTATTCTTATTAACACATAAAAAGTCTAACTTTTACACTCATTTTAGCCCTCATGGTGCTAGTACTTAGGGATTTTTTTTGCATGACCATGAAATGCCTTGTGGTTCTTAAACTTCTTGAGCACATTTTATCTCTAAGTACTGATATTTGTTTAGTACAGTACAGTATAGGCACATTGCAATGAATGGATTGATTGATTCAAAACACCCTCTGGGCCCTGATCTTGGTGTTAATGTCACCATCCATTGCAGCTTTGTATGCATCATCAAGATTCTGCTTCACATAGTCATCTTTCTTCTCCTCAGCCATATTTTTAGGTAAGACTCAAAGGCCTCCATGCTCTTGTCTCTAGCATTGGGCACTCTGGGATTGCTAGATAGGCAAGTCTTGTGCAGTCTTTTCTTGGTAGGAATAAATTTCTCTGTTACTTCTTTATTGGCAGTTACGAAGTTATTACATTTATCCGTTGCAGTTTCCCGCCCCTCTGCCAACACCTCGTATCCGTTTCTGACTTCAATGCTGTACATATGTTGCAACTTGCTGTCATTTGAAAGGGTCTGCCAATCATACTGCTGTTTTCTTGACACTGTTTTTATTTCCTGACATTATGATCTTATATGATACCACTCTACAGTCAGAGCACACTGGAAAATGAGTTGTGCCCCTGCATTCAATTGGCTGTTCTTCCATTTTCTCCTGCGCTTATGTATGTCCATAGTCTATCAGACTTCTTCTGAAACAGGGCATTGGCTATGTTATTTTTTTCTCTTTCGAATGTCATTTCTATTGGTGTTTTCATGGTAGGTAAATTTGCTTTCTGTCCAACTCGAGCATTAAATCAACAATCACCATCAGGACATTATGTGCTGGGATGGAATCAACAGCCATCCTGAGATCATTATAGTGATCCTCTTTTATGTTGTCTTCTATCTTCTACAACATTGGTCGGCGAGTAGGCGAGTATAAGTGTTTTGCCAGATTGCCCTGGGAGTTTGTGTGTGTGTGCGTGTGTTTGTGTGTGTGCGCGCGCGCGCGCGTGTGTGTGTGGTTTAATTATGTTTATTTTTAATTTATTTCTTACCGTAACATGTCTTGCCGTTTCCATGGAAACCTCTGTAGCACTGGCAGAAGAATGAGCCAATCATATTGCCACATCGGGCATTGTCTGCGCAGTCGTGAAGCATCGTTTCACATTCATTTATATCTACGATAAGATAAAATTTAAAGAATGGATTTTCAGTCAGCTGCGAAAACCAACTTCAAATTTAAAAAAGAATCAATCAAAAACAATATTACTTATACCTTTACTTCAATGCCCATATACATATAATATTGAAATAAGTAAAAACAAATGAAAATAAGGAAGCCTTTTTTAATTCGTTTTCGTAAAATCCGATCGTGGTCCGAATTATGTTTCTCTCTCTTAAATGGAAGAAATATCACCCAAACATCTTATTACAAACTCCTACTTCAGCCGTTTGGATAGTAGAAGCAACAAGATGAGTCCTTAAAAAGAACAATCTTCTGCAGCTGCATTTGAAATGCACCAATTTGTGGATTTGTGAAATGAAACAACAAATTGAGTTTTGTAACACAATTTAAATTTTGTCACAAAATTGTTGCTCTGTAACAATTTTGTTACAGAGCAACAGCTTTATTTATAGAGTAATTTTAATGTCCAAACATGCAGGAATTACCATTGTAATGAATATAATGCCAGGCATCAGTCAAAATGGTCAACCTTTAATGTGAAACCAGAGGGTGTATTGAGTCAATCCCACAATTCACCAGTTTTGGGAAATTTCACCTCAATAGGGTCATGTGATCCCACAAAAAACCTATTCTTAACACATAAAAAAACTTTAGGCTCATTTTATCCCAATAACATATAGTACGTCAGCCCGGACCAGTTTTGGGCACCAAGGGGTAGGTGGAAGAGTAGAAAAATTTCATTGCTACCACATGTTAGGTACATATGTGGGGATCATCGCCTGGGTGGATGTAGACATCAGAAGTGGTGCAATTCTTTTTTATGGGCCAAAAAAAGGTCAAAATTGACCCAAATAAGGTAAAAATAGTAGAATGGTGATGTATTTATTCCAACTTCATATTAAAATGTAATAGTATTTACTTTTCCCGGCTCTATAGCTAGCCGTGGATTCAAGAAGAATTTGAATGTTGGAATCTGGGGTCAAAATTGACCCCAGAAAGGGCCAAAAAGGGGTTAAAATTGACCCAAATAAGGTAAAAAATCATAGAATTCTGATGTATTTATTCCAACTTAAACTATTATTTCATTTCCCCACTCTATAGCAGAAGATTCAAGAAGAATTGGAATATTGGAATCTGTGGTCAAATGTGGCCCCAGAAAGGGTAAAAAAGTGCGTAAAATTGACCCAAATAAGGTAAAAAATCATAGAATGGTGATTTATTAATTCTAACTTCATATTAAATGCAGTAGTATTTCATTTTCTCCACTCTGTAGCAGTAGATTCAAGAATGTGTTAGGTACATATCCACTCTACAGACTGTCCCAAAAAAGCTATACAATCAAAGATTATTTTTTTTTGGCCAAAAATTTAAGTTCATCTCAACTTGAGTTTTACTGATTCTTTTAGGAGTGTTCCAGCTTTCATGAGATTCTGAGACAATTGAAAAACCTGTTGGGCCAGTTTCGGCTATCCTGATGTCAACAAAGTTGAGATTGAGAATCACCTTCAAGACATTCTTTATTGAAAATGAAAATAAAAAGTAGGTATAATGTGCTGCTTCTTGTGATATAACATAATTTATAACTTTATAATGTCGCAATTGCTAATCAATACATTTAGCATTGTGAAATTCAAATCCAAATAGTCTTGTTGTGTCAGCTTTACTCCGGTTTAAGCAGAAGGTAGAACCATAAAAACACCCTTGTTGAAAGTAAACGAGACCTACACAATCATTCTTTCCTTTATTGCTCTTTGTTTGAAGAACACTGCTTTTCTTCATCTGTTCCTTGCCTTGTTCCTGTTTCCGTTCATGTTTCCTCACTGGCTTCTTGGAGGTAGTGGGAATAGGGAAGGGTAAATTTGTCCTCCCATTTTGATCGCGTCCACACATTTGTCCCTCAACAACTTGCAGACGTTAACATTAGTTTCATCATCAGCAGTCAAATTGCAAAATTTGCCATGACTTCCTGATCATTGTTCCCCTGAGATCGAGTCCCTCATTTCAAATTCAACCACCCCACAACATAAAATAATTTCTGGTGCTTTCACTGAAATATTGATTAGTTCAATGTCTGATAATACATTCAACACTGATCTTACAATATTAATTTTGATTTAAAAGGTTTAATCCCACAAGAATGCTACAGATGCTACACACCTTAAACATTTAGTTTCTTGAACCTTCCGGTGAAACTGCCCAAGTGGTATTTTATCTGTGGTTCAACTGACAATATCTACCGGCTTGGGTCCATTAAATTGATTGGAATAAAGCGAGGTTATCTTATGACGTATGATCTTGTCTAACAAATAAAGTCAAAATAATCTGGGGCAAAAATCAAAGTTTATACTTTTAATAATTTTTTTAGTTTGTTTGGTATAGTTTTATTGGGACAGTCTTTATATAGCATTAGAAGATTCAAGAAGAATTGGAATGTTTGAATCTAAAGGTCAAATTTTGGGTCCACAGAAAAGGGTAAAAAGGGCTTAACATTTGCCTCAAATAAGGTACAATCAATAGAAGGGTGATTTTTTATCATTTTTCTCCACTCTAAGAAGCTTAATATTCAAGAATTTGAATGTTTCGAATCTGGGTCAAATTGACCCAGAAACTGCAAAAAAGATCAAATTGACCCAAAATTGAGTCAGTAAAAGTTAAAAATTGCAAGGTAATCATTCCACTTAATGCATTTTAAGAAACTTCCAAAATGAAACCTCATTTCTATTATATCTTGGTTGTAGATTAAAATAAAATTTTGACATTTTGGGTCAAAAAACACACCCCAAATACAATATAATTGTCCATCAATAGGTTCATCTTGCTTGAATCGCCTTGACTCCAATCGCCCATCTGTTAAATACCGTTCCGTATCATTTTTCAATTCAACAGTTTTTGATATGAGGGCTAAAAACGCGATTTATGAAGCCCTCCTAGGATACTGTGTAAAATAGAATTAATGCACATTTCACTCATATAATAATACTAATTAAATATTTAAGTCCTACACGATTTCACACACATAGTAAATGAGACAAATAGTACCTTTATACAGACACCAATATTATATTCTGACAGGGGACGAAGCTATTACGAGTGGATCTTGAATAAATGTTGAAACTCCTCAAAATTGACCCTAGCAGGGCCAAAAAGAGGTCACAATAGACCCCAAAAGAATATGAATTAACGCTATCAATTGGCAAACATACTGTGGAAGTTATGTTTTGAGAATAGGAGGTATAGACAATCCGACCCAGCCAAGATGGTCAGAATTGATTCCGCCATTACTGGGGCATCCAACACAAAACCTACCAAATCTTTTGTACTTTCTGTACCCACGCTTGATTAAGTATAATTCAAAGCTACACTAATCTGCACATTTGGCGAATTCAAGCAGGATGCACCCCATCTTATGGCTGCAGTGAGGTGTTGGAATTTGTAACACTGGATTAGTGTATTTCACAAGATCTGATGTTCGGTATTGTTTTTCAGGAGAATATTTTCACTCTGTCGCATGAGTTGTCTGTCTAACAAGGGGGTGAAACCCATTCAAACCCAGTCGATCGTACGTGCTGGGCGCTGACATTTTGAAATCTTGCAGGGATAAGGAAGAGAGGCAGAGGGGGGAGGGTGTTAAAAGAGAGCTGAATACTTTTAGTTTTTGGGTGCTTGTAAACCACATAATGTCAAATTCGATACAAACAAGCCGCCAAAATAATCAGTTGTTGAGTGGGTGCTATTTGGCTGGTAAATATTTTGTCCTACCCATGGCCACACAACGAAAAAACAATTGACAAAATGGACTCATCATCGTCTTGATTTAATAAACCAGGGACACCAAAACAGAGAGGAAAGTAGATGGAAAGGGCGAACGGGGTGGCGAAAAGAGCAAGAGGGGGAGGAAGTGGGGGGGATGGGTGGGAGGAGGAGAGAGAGTGAGAATGGAGGGTGGGGAGGAAATGAGGGGGAGGCGATAGGGGTGGAGGGGATGAAGAAGCGGGGAGGAGAGAGAAGTGGGGATCGGAGAGAAAACGGGGAAGTATAGGAAGAAGGTTGGGGGGGTTGGGAAAAAAGAAAAGTGCGGAGTGTGGAGTGATAGAGGGAAGATAAGTAGAGGAGAAAGGGAAGAGTAGGGGGCGATGAGGAACGGAAGGGTAGTGAGGGGAAGTGGAAGGAGAACGAGGATAAATGGGTAGGAGCGCCTCAATGAATACCATCTTTTCACCTAAGCGCGCATTGCATTATGAGAAAAAGATATCTTAGCACAATGACCAGGTACAGCTATTATTACACCTGCCACCTCTAACACATAACTTAATTTGTATCACTACCGATTAGTGAATATGAAAAGCGGCACCCACAGTAATGTGGAAGAAGCGAGGCAGCCATGGCTTTTATTGTGGTACTCTATGTTTTTCTATTGTGGTCGGCAAAACATGCGAGATGGTGTATTTCAAAGATTACGTAACGTTTTTGCCTCTCTATCTATATAGAACGCTCTTTGTGTAGAAGTGCCATTTAAAGGTCCTGCAGCTCCCCCTTCTTTGTCAATGTTTCTGCACATACATGGTATTGTAACAAATTTTAGGATACTTCATCTGAAAGATCAACGTTTCACCTACTGAATACAATTGTTTTTACCTATAGTCGTTTCAGGGGAAAAAAGACTGAAATTGTGGGCCATATGGGTTTTAATTTTTTACCAATTTTGGTTGGACCATTTTGATCCCTTTTCACATTTTTCATTCGGAAATGTCAGTAGAAGGAACACTACATTAGGAGAGGGGGGCCTTTTTTTTTGAAGGGGGAAAAACTTCCCAAAAAATTACCAGGGGAAAATTAAAATTTCGGTCCCAAAATTACAAAGGGGGGGGGGGGGATTTGGCAAAAGGGGACTTTTTCTCCCCAAATATTCTACCCTTTTTTTAACAAAAAAAAAGAAAGCATAAACCATATATTTTGTCACGACGCAAAATCTATGTTTGGCCTTTTTTAAGAAGCGCTTTTAGGTGTATGGGGCTTTTGGAATGGGACCCTACCGACCATCCCCTGGTTAACAAAGCCTGATATTGTCATTATTACAATTTTATAACCTTTTTTAACAGCGCAAGACTGCAGATATGTAAATTGTTGCATTAATTTGGTTAATATTTGACCAAATTGGTGTAAGTTGACCATTATTAATCCAAAGTTTTTTGGTGTCCTACAATAAAAGTGATTAGGTTTTAAATGGACAATATTGAATTATGACATACCTGCCGTAATTTGAACATATGCATAAACAAATTTTCCTTGTTTTAACACTTTTACCCGTCACATTCTATGATTTTTACCATATTGGGGTTCAATTTGAACCCTTTTGGCCCTTTCCGTGGGTTCAAACCTAACCCCAATTCCACCATTTCAAATTCTTCTTCTTGAATCTACAGCTATACAGTGAGGGAGTTAAATGTTAGATTTCAATATGAAGTGGAAATTAATAAATCACCATTTTATGATGTTTACCTAAATTGGGTCCAAGTTTGATCCTTTTTGGGCCCTTTCTGTGGCCAGATTCCAACATAAAATTCTTTCTTCTTCTTCATCTACACAGCTATTATAGTGGGGCAAATGAAATTACTATTACATTTTAAAATTAAGATGGAATAAATACATCACCATAACTATGATTGGCCATATTTGGGTCAATTTGACCCCTTTTTGGCCTTTCTGGGGGCAAAAATGACCCCAGATTCCAAATTTCAAATTCTTCTTGAAATTACAGCTATATATGGGGAAAATTAAATACTATTAATACATTAATATAAGTTGGAATCACCGTCCTATGAGTTTTAACCTTATTTGGGTCATTTTTGACCCCTTTTGGTCCTTTCTGGGGTCAAAAAATTAACCCCCAGATTCCAACATTCAAATTTTCTTGAATCTACAGCTATGAAGTGGGGGTAATTAAATAGTATACATGGTCATATGACGTTGGAATAAAAAAATCACCATTTCTATAGTTTTAACCTAATTTGGCGTCAATTTTGACCTTTTTTGGCCCATAATAAAAAAAATGCACAACTTCTGATTTCTACAATCCACCAGGTGATGATCCACCACATATGTCCCTAACACCTGGTCAATTTGGGCATTTCTACTCGACAACATACCCTAACTCGAAAAACTAGAGCCCTTTTTCCATAAGTGCTGACGTACTAATAGGGCTTTACGTTTTCGCATGATCGTGAAGTGTCGTGTGGTTCTTAAACTTTTGGAACACTTTCTATCATAATAAAATAATAATAATTGTGATTTTTTAACGCGCGACATATCCACTTAAACGTGCCTCAAACAAGCTCAAGGCGCCGATGTGCGGCAGCCATGGGAAAGGCGCTCAGCACATAGAGAAATCATGGGCACGCTCAGCTCCACGTATCAAATCATGGAGAGTTTTAACGAGGCATGTCGAGTTTCACGCGCTGGGTATCGAGTTTTCCTCGCCATATGTCGAGTGTGCAGCTTATATGTCGAGTTGACAGAGCATCTGTTCCAGTTTGCACTTATACATCGAGTTGTGGCTCTTATATGGTGAGTTGTGACATAAATCATGTACAGTTTTACGCTCACTTATCAAATCATGGCGAGTTTTCCAGCGCAGTCGAGTTTCACGAGGCCAATGTCGAGTGTGCAGCGTTATATGTCGAGTTTACAGCCTCTATGTCAGGTTTGCCCCTATACATCGAGTTTTGCTCTCTATATGGTGAGTTGGACATTTAAATTAATCCGTTTCAAAATCTCGACATGATTTCTCAGACATGAGGAAAATCGATGATTTTTTGGTGTATGTGTAAAAAAAAATCATGTCGAGTTTGCTCATTTGAGAAAAAAAAATTCATGTCGAGTTCTGCTAAGTTGATAAAAATTCATGTCGAGTTTGCTCATGTTGAGGAAAAAAATCAATGTCCGTTGCATTATTTGAAAAAAATTCATGTCCAGTTTTTAAAAACTCGGAGGATTATTCTGGACATGATTATTCTGGACATGATTTAGGAAACTCGGCACATAGAGTTCAAAACTGGTAGGAAGCGCTGTAAAACTCGACCTATAGACGGTGTAAACTCGATATTACAGCGAATGGAAACTTCGCAATATGATTTGATACGTGGGAGCGTGCCACTAGAGAAACCATAATACCAGAACAGTATTAGCGAAGAATTCGACTGTTTTAGTACAGTACAGGGTTAGGCACATTGCAATGTATTATGGGAGTGATTCAAAACACCCTCTGATGTGAACCAACGTGCATTCAGCTTTGTTTGTGGTACATCTGGTAGTATTTTAAAAGGAAGAAATGTTAATTAGTCCATAGGACAAATGGGTGTGTTGATTTGCTAAATCTTGGAAAAACGAAAATAAACGGAACAACCAATGAGATTTTTTCATGAAAAGTACAGGTATCCTAAATACGCTACAAGAGCTAAGACTGAAAGCTCAGCTGAAAGCAACGTAAATAATGGAAATGGATATTTTAGTCATACTGTTCACGTACGGACACTGTAGTGTACCTAATTGAAAATCTATCATCGAAAACTGTCAAACCTTTTCTGTAAATTTTTCAGTTACAAACATAATTATTGAGAAATTGACAGACGTATTCTGCAATATTCCTGCAAATTTCAAATATTGGACTATCTTGGGGAATCACTAGTGGTGTCGTTATGTGGTCTACCCACGTTTGGGACGTTTCTATTCATAATACATCAAGGGGACTGGGGTCCCGTTCCCCCAAAAAATCGTGCGTAGCCGACGTGTATTGCGTAGTGTCCTAATAACAGATTCTTTTCATCACAAAGTTACACAAAGTTTGGGCAAATTGGGTCCACTGCAGTGCAGGGCCGTAGACAGGGGGGCGCGACAAAAAAGACACAAAGCAAAGGTCCGCTTTTCATGTTGAAGGTCGCTTTGTCATGTTTGGAAGTTCGCCGCCTTTCAAAAGCTATTATAAATATATTGCGGTTATCGGACCTAAACTATTGGTCAATACCTTGTCAATACACTAATTACGCATTATACGCATTACTACTATATTATATCACACCGTTTTTGTCCAATGGTGCCCCCCCCCCTTCAGAATCTGGAGGCGACGGTACAAAAAATGGGGGCAAACAGCGAGCGCAGCGAGCCAGTAAAAACATTTGTTCGTAAAACAAAGTCGCTTTGGGGCAAATCCGCACCCCCCCCCAAATGAATTCTGGATACGGGCCTGCCACTCAGTAAGGCACGTAGATTTATGGACTAAGCTTTAGGGAACTTGGCTTTAAATTCCACTGGCATAAGGCTTCTTCTGATGCAAAATTACAATTTTGATGGAGGAAGAAGAGTGTGGGGAGGTTGTTCAAAGGGCCACTACCCTTAATGTATTATTTTTTTTTTTAAAAAATCGGGGGGGGGGGCGGGTTCCAGTCCCTTGAACCTTTTAAATATATAAAATTAACATGTTATAAGGCTAGGAAAGTGCGCTCTTAGCGCTAAGATCACTAATCGATCATCAGCATAGATTTCCTATTATCGCTAAAATCAAGGAATAGCTTTACAGCGTGTCGTTGATAATTGTCCTAAAATAGAATTATCAATCCTAAGAAAATGCGCGCTTTATCGATCAGATCACAGATTTCGTTATTATCGCTTAATACAAGGACTATAGCGCAAGCACACGGTAACTGGGTTATTTCAACTTTAAAGCCTGTTTATTACAACTTTGCTAAAATAAACTGTCCAAGTTCAAGGAAAGTACACTATTACGGTAATTAAGAGAGACCATAACCACAGATTTCGCAATTATCGCGGATTAGTGCAAGCCAAAATAATTTTAATCATAAGTATGCAAACTAACGTCCTCGAAGTGGAAGCGGTAATCAATCATAGCAAGCCGTAAACTGAAATGACTTCAAATCTACATTGCTCAAAAGTCATGTTTCAGCCCGGGATCGAAACCGGGGACTTTCGCGTGTGAGGGCGAACGTGAGAACCGCTACACTACGGAAACGTCCTCGAGTTATTTATAACTGAGGTTGTAATTATACTAAACTCTTTGTTTAATGTTGTTGCTTTGTGGATCTATTTGTTCAGTAAAAAACAAAAAAACTTTTATCATAATATTTGTATCAATCATCCACAGTACCACTGCCTAATCTCTACATGAAATAATTCCACGGGCAGCGCTATGATATTACCTACTGAATTCAAAAGATTTATATTTGGAAAATATGAATAGAAGTCCAGCGGAAAGTATTTTCCTATTTTGAAGGCCTACATAATTTTATCAAAAAAAGACAGACCAAATGCACTCAGCTTCATTTAAATGGCGATTAATTTCGACTCAAGTTTCCGTGTGTAAAGGTGATCACAGTCCCTAACGCCCCCCCCCCTCAATTTACCGTTCGATCCCGGGCGGAAACAATTCCCCAATTTTATTGATTTTCCAAGCTTTGCGTCAACGTAGACATCTTTTTTTTTCTGTTTTTTGCGTTGTAAAAAATATTGTTTGTTTTGAGTGTTTTTTCCGCAATCAATAACAATACAAGCATGACAATGAGAATCTCGTCACAAGAGGTTTTTATCCGAAAAAAGACACAGATCACACAAGACAGACAAAAACGAACACAACACGGACAAAACAAAAACAGACATCAAGCACCACACCAAAACAAAACAAAAAACCAAAAACAAAGACAAAAACCAAGAAAACCAAACAAAAACAAAAAAAACACCAAGACACATGTCATGACATAACTTCACAAACAAATAGACCAATGCAATACCAGAAATTTTAAAAAAAAATCAAATTTAAAAAAAAATATAAAAATTTTATTATTTTATTAGAAAAAAAAATCCACCGGCAAAGGGGTTTTTTTTAAAAAAAAAAATAATAATTTAGTAAATTAATCTTCATCCAAGTCAAAGGAAAATTTTTTGAAATGTTTACCCAATTGTGTCATTTTTTTCAGCATATTAACTCTATCTAAATTAATCTGAACATTTGATGAAGGCCGTGAAATTGGGAATAGTTTGGTGGAAATTTGCATCTATAGCTGTAAAATTTCAAATACAAAATAAGGTAATTGACACATGTACTATGCAGAGATGAGGTTTTATCCACACAAACCATTTTATCAAATTTAGAAAAATTTAATGTCACCAGTTTTTCGGCAAAATAATTGCAAAGACTCTCCCACAGAGGAGAGACATTGTCACATCAAGAAAATGTGAACCAAGAGATTCAGGCACCATGCTAAAAATGAGAAATTTGAGACTCAATTTGCCAATTTTGGGCAGGAAAACTTATGTGTACAAATTGCTCTATGAAATATTTTAACATAGAAGGACCTCATTTGGGTTTCAATAGTACTACAAAAATTATTACAGTGAACAGAGGTCCAATCTTGCCCCATCAAACATCTAAAAATATCAATGCCAAAGTTTCAGTATCACGCAGGATGTCCTGAAACTAAGAATATTATAGCCTGTTTGGGAACTTTAGTGCTTGAAGCAGATCAGTGACAACTTTATCAAAATATTATCCACATTGTTTTGGGGTTATAAAAACCAATCCATAAGAGAATGTTACTTGCATCTATCCTTTCAGTGGGATATCCATTATTCAAGACGAAGTCTTCAAATTTTTTACAAAGTTGTATCCCGTATCAAGAGTGACAGATAAGGCAATACCTATCCAGCCACGCTGGGTAAAAAAAGAAACCATTCCCACCATTCCAGGATGAATTTATTAAAATTACAAGTATCAAGTTATTAAAGTAATATTTTGGAATCGGTACACAACGACGACAGAAAAAATAAAGTAAGGCAAACTGAGGCAACAAAAGGAGTCTTATAACAGTGACTTTAACAATTATGACAAATTCCTGGCAGCGCCAACAATTGTCGGATTGGCTGACATCTGATTAAGTTTGGGAACTAAATTGAGCTCAAAAAGGGATTTAGTGTTACGGGAGAATTGAATACCAAGCACTTAAACGTATTGTTTTCCACACTAAACCATTGGCTTTAAGGGCCTAAAATGGACTTCCCGTGAGGACTTCCAATATGAATAGCTTCATATTTAGACATATTCACCTTGCAACCATTAACCAGAGACCTTGGCAAAATTTGTCCAGGATGTTAAAAAGACTCTGAAAGGATTCTTCATCACATTGCCAAAACATAGCAGTATCATCAGCTAAAAGACTAACTTTCTTTTCCACATCACCAATTTAATCCCTTTCCACATGTGATTATCCTATAATATAGCAAACCTCAAATAAAAGTGGCGAAATTGGGCCCCTTGAAAATCCCGCGTGTTCAAGGAGAGGATCTGAAAGAAAGCCCATTTCTGAATTAATATAGTGTTCCGGTTACAATATACAAATGTCTAACCACTGAATAAAATTGTCCCAAAATAAAGATTTAAGAAATGATTAAAAAGTTGTGTTCAACACACTGTCTGTCAAAGCCTTGGAATATCTAATAACACCAATTAGAGCAGGAATATTATCTGTGTATCACAAATTTCAATAAGGTCAATAATCAGTGCGTAATATTAGTACCTTATGTTTCGGCCTTATGAACCCTGTTTGGTCATCGTTAATAATTTCATTAAGAAATCAATTAAGACGATTGGCCATAACATTTAGTATAATCAGCTAAGTCAAAGCGAAATGGGGCGATAATTCACAACAAACAGTGGCTCCTTGTCTTTCTTTGGCAACAAAGTGATCAACCCCATACTCTGTGGAACTGAGACAAAAAACCCCTTTTCAAACGAAAAAAGAGAGGATTAAAACAGCTATCACAAATATAATTGAAGAAGAACACAACATAAAATTCTACAGGTAACCATCAAAACCAGGAGATTTCATTCATAATTCATAGATTTCAGGAAGAGAGAATTCTCTGCCTTTGAATGGGTGATATTTGAGAATGGTGTGATATTCTGACAATGTTGGCAATCCCACATCACCTCAAAACAAGTACGAAAATCCTCATCTGACAGGTACCTGAGAGAGTACAATGACCTATAAAAGGACATATATGAAGCTCATCAAGAATAGTTTTCTGATCGAAATAAGGCGTAACGGGTAGTTACATCGGGATTGGATGAGTGTTATGTCAGTCAACGTAATTGCTCCTTGATTGGCGCGCGCGATATGTCTTGTCGATTAGCGCATCGCATGTAATAGCACCTCGCTATTTTAGAGCGCTAACGCGCTAAAGGTCCAATATTTGTGAAAGAAACATGCCCTCCGAAAGTTTTGCCATTTTTCCATAGACTATGTATAGTGTAGATAGGCCGGTCGATTAATTAAAAGCTCCCTTCAGTAAATCATAATCCATAAAGAGATACACTACACGGCCATCGAAATGGAAACGTTACTAATAGCAAAAAGAAAAACTGAAATATGGCGACAAATCGAATCTCATAAAAATAGATCGAACCGGGGACCTTGGCATGTAAGCGACGTGATAACCGATTTACCATCGGAAACTTCCTTGAGTTATTCGCGAGTTCTACTAAACTTTGTTAATTTTGTATTTTGGTATTATGAACAAAGACGTCTGTAAATGTTGTCGACCACATGTATTAATATATAGATTACTAGTTATACACCACTAACTCGTTTATACACAGTAGTCTGGGGGAAAATGGCAATCTTAGGGCCTGTTTCTTTCCACTTAAAACTCTCACAGAGCAAATACCCACCAAAACAGCACACACAAGTACGGAGCTAATCGCAAATAACCTAGTTTGAACATATGTGACCAGATTTTTTGTTAGTACAAACGCCAACCCGAAACATGTAAACAAAAAACCACCAGCACAAGATTTTCTATATTCGCTATGACGCATACACCCCGCAGCCTGCGCGCAAGTGGCTGTAAGTGCTTAGAAATAAAACGGGGATCCGTCTGCTCATTCAGGCCACGGACAGGGTATTTAGCCGGCTATGACTATGTTTTCGTTTGAGCAGACTTATGCGACCCATCTGTTTCACATTCATGCGGGGACATGGAATATTAATTATAAAGAACAATATACAGATGTGAATCTTTAAAAAGGAATTTCGATTCTGGGAATAACAGCCAATTTTGGAAAAAAAAAAAAAATAAAGTTTGCTGAAGTCACGGCTCTGATTGGTTATTATTTTGCTTCGGGGGACCCATTAGGTAAAATACAGTACGTATCCCTACATTGAAAAAAAAAAAAACAACCGATTATCGTCATCGTACGTCGGTTTTTGAACAGTAGGGAAAGGTAAATTTTGTACTAGTTAGAAATAATACACTGGGTCTTTTGGAAAAAAAAAAAAAATAATAGCACTTGGGCAGAAGGTCCGTACAGACTTGATTTAAAAAAACCTATTCGGATTTATATATATCGGTCGCCCCCGAAGGCAAAACTGATATCTGATTACCTGACACGTGACTTGTACCTGACACGTGACACCCAAACTATTCATCTCGTTACCGTTTTATAACTACAATACGGAAAGCAGCAAGCATTCTGTATCCTGTTGTCACCAGCGTAATCGATTATCAAGATGTGAGCAATATACATTGGTTGTTACAGGTAGGTGTAGTTAGGACACGATTGGCTCGATTTGGGCATTTTTTGGGGATTTCCAAACGGTTAATTTGCTGAAAACTGCTACATGCATTTATATTTGGCAGTCTCGGCCCAGTGACATTAAAAAATCATCTTTAAACCTGTGTTTTTCAAAAGATCTCAGTAATATCATGATTAAATTAAGAACACAAATATGAGTCAATCAATCATGATTGTAACTAACAGTGGCATAACTCAAAAACTCCAGAAACTTCCCCTGCAAAAGTAATCTCTAACTCAAAAAACTACCCGTGAAACATACGCGCCATGGCTAAGAGCTATGCGCTCTGTAGACATGCGCACCGATACACTCTAATCATCAAAAAAGCCATACCTATTATAATTATTAACACCCAAAAACCATTGCACTCCTGCGATGTGGGCAAATCGATGTGAAATGATGAACGCGGAGTAAAATGCCTCAAATTATTTACTGTGCCAAGTTGCACTTAGTATCAAAAAACGACAATAACAACATGCATGATCAACGATGTTATGTACTCAGCTTCATTCAATATGGCGATTAATATAAGGAGACAAGTTTTCGTTGTTTTGTGTAGCGGTTATCACATTCGCTTAAAACGCGACAAGGTACCCGAGTTCGATCCCGGGCGCGGACGGAAAAATTATTTTCACTTTGGAGCTCTGCTCCGCGATACGGGGTCTGATATGAGTTCAGCTCAAAATAGTTTCCTCAAGAGAAGTTGATGGTCGATAATTAGATTCAAGTGAAAGAGAGACCCTAGAGCGGTCGTCGAGTTAATATAAAAGTATCATAAAGATAAAAACTACACGTACTCGAAGTGAAGCAGAGTGCAGTCGTAAAGTAATCAGTTTCTTTTTTCATGGTGCCCACAATAAGTAACAACATCCCCATTATGACTGTCACATGACGTCATATGTTGAGGAAAGGGCCGAAAAGACTGAATATAGGGTGGAAAATTTAGAGTTCGCCTTTTAGCGGACTCCCTTTCAAAACACCGTAGTAAGCGCTTTAAAATGCTGGTTTGTTTGTGTCATTTTATAAAAACCTAGTCATTTCCCATCAAGTAGAGTCAAAAAAAAAAAAACAGAATTGAAATCTGATTTTCCTAACCTTTTTGGCGGAAAAAATTGAATTTCTTCACTGTTGTGTGTGTCTATGCAATAGGACAGGCGAAATTTATGACGTCATTGTGGACCGTAATGCTAGGCATGTTGGTACTCATTTTGGTATCAATGGAAAGAGGAGGACCATAGCTATCGGTACCCCAAAATCAAGTTTCTGTGATGTTCATGTGTTGTGTTAGGCATGTTGGTACTTGCCAAAACCAGTTTTAGCGAATTTTAACATGTTGTCTTAGATACAAAAAGATTAGCGCTAATAGCGCTAATATAATGAATTAACACTAATATCGCTACTTTTGCTAATGATATTCTTTTAAGAAAGCCCGCTATTAGCGCTTTTAGCGCTACTAGCGCTAATAACAATATTTAACAACTAATATCGCTACCAATTTTGTAATGTCTTTTCTAAGAAAGCCGTATAAGGCGATAATAGCGCTACAAGCGCTAATTAACAATGATTAACACTAAAAACGTAATTTTGCTAAGGTCTTCGTTTCTATGAAAGCCCGATATTAGGCTAATAGCGGCTTACCGCTAATAACAGTGATTAAGACTAATATCGCTAATTTTGCTAGTATGTCGTCTTTTCTAGCCACGTATAGACGCTTGAATAGCGTTTTTTTTAGCGTTACTAGCGCTAACTACAATATGTTTATACATATATCGTTAATTTTTGCGTCTTCTTTATAGAAAGACCGCTATTAAGCGCTAATAGCGCTACTAGGCCCTTACAGTGATTAACACTAATATCGCTTTTAATTTGCTAATGTCTTTTATTAAGAAGAAAGTCCGATACAGCTTAATAGCGACTTACTAGCGCTAATAAACAGTGAGTAAGACTAATCATCGCTAATTTTGCTAATGTCTTCTTTTCTAAGCAAAGCACCGCGCTATTAGCGCGTAATGAGCGCTACTAGCGCTAAGAACAGCCATTAACAATAAATTCGATAATTTTTGCTAATGTCTTTTCAAGAAAGTCCGCTATTAGCGCTAAAAATAGCGATAATAACAGTATTAACACTAAAATCCTAATTTTGCTTTTATGTTCTTATTTATTAAGAAAGCCCGCATAGCGCTAATAGAGCTACTAGCGCTAATAACACAATTATTTAACACTAAGATCGCTAATTTTGCTTATGTCTTATTATTAAGAAAGCCCGCCGCTATTAGCGACATGCGCTAATAGCCTTATAACAGTGACCTTAGCACTACTATCGCTAATTTTGCTAATTCTTTCTTTTCTAAGAAAGTCCGCTATTAGCGTTAATACCGCTACTAGCGATAAATAACAATATTTAAACTAATAATCTATAATTTTATTTTACTTTATAAGGCCAAGCCCCCGCTATCAGCGCTAATAGCGATACTAGCGCTAATGGAACAGCGTATTAACCACTATAAAATCGCGAATTTGCGTGTCTTCTATTCCAAGAAAAGCTTGCACTATTAGCGCTATTTGTTAATGTCGTCTTTTCTAAGAAGCCGCTCGCATAGCGATACTAGAACACTAAAATCGCTATTTTGCTAATGTCTATTTTTCTAAGAAAGGCAGCTATAAGCGCTATTTGGCTAATGTCTTCTTTCTAAGAGAAAAACCGCTATTAGTCCTAATAGCGCTACTAGCGCTTAATAACAGTTGATTTACACTATTGCTAATTTTGCTAGTGTCTTCTTTCTAAGAAAGCTGCTGATAGCGCTAATAGCGCTATAAAACAATATTAACAGTAAATATGAAATTTGGTAATGACTTCTTTTCTAAGAAAGCCCGCTACTAGCGCTACTAGCGCTAATAACAATATCTAACACTACGATCGCTAATTTGGTAATGTATTCTTTATTAAGAAAGCCCGCTATTAGCGCTATAGAGCTACTAGCCCTTATAACAGTGATATCACAAAATCGCTAAATTTGCTAATGTCTTCTTTCTAAGAAAGTTCGCTATTAGCGCTAATAAGGCTACTAGCGCTTAATAACAATATTTAACACTAATATCGCTAATGTTGCTAATGTCTCTTTTTAAGAAAGCCCGCTATCAGCGCTAATAGCGCTACTAGCGCTAATAAACAGCCGGATTAACACTAAAATCGCTACTTTGCTGTCTTCTCTTCCAAAGGAAAGCTTGCTATTAGCGATATTTTGCCTAATGTCTTCTGTTTAAGAAGCCGCTAATAGCGCTACTAGAACACTAAAATCGCGAATTTTGCTAAGTCTTCTTTTCTAAGGAAGCCTGCCTTAGCGCTTATTTGCATGTCTTCTTTATACGAAACCGCTATTTAGTCCAATAGGCTATAGCGCCTTATAACAGTGATGACACTAATATTGCTAATTTTGCTAATGTCTTCGTTCTAAGAAAGCATCTTGCTAATTGCGCTACTAGCGCTAATAACAATATTAACAGTAATATCGCTAATTTTGCTAATGACTTCTTTTCTAGAAGCCCGCTAATAGCGCTAATGCGTACCGAATAACAATATCTAACACTAATAATCGCTATTTGGTAATGTATTCTTTATTAAGAAAGCCCGATATTGGCGCTATAGCGGTACTAGCCATATACAGTGATTAACAATAATATCTCTAAATTTGGTGATTAAGTATTCTTTAAAAAAGTCCGCTATTAGCGCTAGTAGCGCAATTAGCGCTAATAACAATATTTTAACACTAATATCGCAATTTTGCTTATACTATCTTTTCTAAGAACTTGCGCTATTAGCGCTAATAGCGCTATAGCGCTATAAGCAGTGATTAACACTAAGAATAGAGAATAGACAAAATCGTGCAATTTAGTGCCTCACTGTCAAGCGTACGCCCGTTTATTTTGCATTTCTACAATTTGTCACAAGTATGAACAGGTTAGAGGAGAAACTGTCAATTTCTAAATCACTGGGTATTTCCGAAGTTTTTAAATTGGCATGAGAAAAAGGTTTCCTCCACAGCTACCTTTACCTAATAAAATATCGGAAGGCCAAAACCCCTAAATACAGAACCAGAAAATAATTTTCTCCTGTCATCTCTGCAAATGATCTACGCAAATCAACACAACCTAATAGAATTACATAAGCTTGTTCTTTTGTCAGAAATGAATATCTCTAACCATCCTTACAAATAACCTATCTGCAAGTCCCCACACACATACCAATTGCCACATGTTCTTAACATTCATTTCTTCCTGTCATACAATTGAATTAATATGACAAAATCTACATGTATCATGTAATAAGGCCAATACAAATGACATTATATAATTTGACTAATCATGCATTAACATAAAATTAAATCATGGCCTCATTATGGCTTTCAAAATCATGAAATTGAGTATCATTTGAGTAAAATTGGTACACATCCCAAACAAGCACTTATGAGACCCTCCAAACTTTAGGGTGTTGTGGGTGGGAAGAAATTTTCTTCAATATCAACCCCACCTCTAACCTCTACCTGACAGAAAGCTAGGACGATGTAAGATTGGAGAGATACAAAGCCGCTCAAGAGGACACCCGATGATTGCTAACGATGCGAAGATTGGTTTACCAGAACCTTCATTACAAAGAACAAAAGCGCCAGGGTGAGTGAGCATTTTAAAAGATGAATACAGCTCACGGGAAAAGCTATAGAGCATCATCCCAAAGGTTTTGGTTAGATGAACGAGATACCAATACTGAACACGGGAAAAATTCAGAGAAAAATATAACTTTTGCAAATATTGAAAGTCGCCGGGGATCCGTTGTTACGTGTAGCCCCAGGAGAGGGTAAGTTACTATGGGGGTCAAATGTTTTGAACTGCTCTAAATCTCTATAATATAGCTCAAATTAGTCCTTAGGTAAGCAGAGTAAAAAGTCAATTGGTCACACGCGTGTGGTCTTCCTTTCAGATATTGGGAAACTAGACTAAAGGTCATTTGTTTATTCAAGAAGGTCACCCTTTGCAATACAGATTTGTTTGAAAAATATTTTTTTAAGGAATGTTTGAATTTACTGAATCCAAATATGAATGCTTTTTGCACTTTCGGCATCTCCTTGTTGTTTTAATTGAAGGTACAAAATTTTCTGTAGGACTCTATGGGGACAAGGACATTATACCCCTCCCTTATGAAAGGGAACCAACCTATGCAAAATCAAAGCATAGTGTGATCATTATCATTAAATTGTTTTTTTAACATTTTTTACAAGAAATCTTTTGTTTTTAATTACAATTGTTGACCGTTCTTGAATAACAAATGCACCTTACCCCTTTTTTCCCAAATATCTTGGACAGGAAGCACCACACACATGTGACCCAATTGAACTTTTTTACTCCTGGAAATCTAAGGAATATTTGAGCTATATTTCATAGATTAGAGAGCAGTCAATATTTGACCATAGTAACTTACCCCTCTCCTGGGGGCTACACGCACAACGGTCTCCGCAGACTTTCATATTTTTCAATTATATTTTTCTCGAATTTTTCCCGTATTCAGCTATTGGGTATCTCATTCGTCTAAACAAAACCTTCTGGGCTGACGGTCTACGTATGCTAGCTGCGGTAAACATTTCTTTTATGTAACCACAGAAAATGTTATTTGCTTATCATCTTTTCTAAGAAACCCCGCTATTAGCGCTAATCGCGCTACTAGCGCTAATAACAATATTTAGTACTAATATCGCTAATATTGTCTATTCTTCTTTTCTTTGCAAGCCCGCTTTTAGCGCTATTAGCACGACTATCGCTAATAACAATCTCTAGACTAATATCGCTATTTGCTTTTTAAAGTGTACTACAGGCTAATTTTTAATTAAAGTAATGTTTTAAAAGATGTCTTTTGCGGTCTGAAAGAATAATATCTACTGCAATATTGAGTGCCTTATTAGCAGAATTTACTAATAAATGTTTTGCCCAGGAGGTTGCCATGTTCGGTATTGTTACTCGCTCGGCATTGTTGCGTTGCCATGAACTTTGTAAGTCAATAGATAAAACAGGGTCTAAGGAATGTCTAGGTACTCAGAAAATCGTTATTATATAGTGTGTCCATTAGAAAAGCAGTAACGATCAGTTAAAAACTGGGGCGGATTCTTGACCAGAATAGAGATGAAAAGGTTTGGCTATTGCATTTACTAGTCTTTCACTGGTTACTTATTTCAATCACACACTTGTACTATATACCATCATGGATTCAATTTTTCTCGTGGCCGATCAAAATGGCTGCAATCAACGGAACATATAAAACGTTTACTTTGATATCAATATATAGTGTCATTTTTCTGCCTGAAAGACATTCCATTTGAAACAAAAATGTATTTATATATGTTGAAGCGCAAATTTTATTAGCCTGGCATTTCGCTTAAAAGGCCCTGCTATTAGCGCTAATAGCGCTACTAGCCCTTATAACAGTATTAACACTACTATCGCTATTTTTTGCTAATGTCTTCTTTTCTAATAAAGCCCGCTATTTGCGCTAATAGCGCTACTAGTTGCCTAATACAGGTGATTAATCACTAAAATCGCTAATTTTGCTAATGTCTTCTCTTCTAAGAAAGCTTGCTATTAGCGCTATTTTTGCTAATGTCTTCTTTTCTAAGAAAGCCCGCTATTAGCGCTAATAGCGCTACTAGCGCTAATAACAATTATTAAAATAGTGTTGCTAATGTATCACAGGGCTTTCACCCTAACCCTATGTCACTGGGGCGAGTAGATCACTGGGCTTTCGCCCTAACCCTAAGTCACTTGGGCGAGTAGATCACTAGGCTTTCGCCCTAACCCTAAGTCACTGAGGCGAGTAGATCATTTCGCCCTAACCCTTAGTCACTGGGGCGATTAGATCACTGGGCTTTAGCCCTAACCCTAAGTCACTGGGAAGAGTAGCGCTACTACTAGCGCTAATAACAATGATTAAAAATAATATCGATAATAGATCACAGGGCTTTCGCCCTAACCCTAAGCCACTGGGGCGATTAGATCACTGGGCTTTCGCCCTAACCCTAAGTCACTGAGGCGAGTAGATCATTTCGCCCTAACCCTTAGTCACTGGGGCGATTAGATCACTGGGCTTTAGTTCTAACCCTAAGTCACTGAGGCGAGTAGATCACCGGGCTTCGCCCTAATCAATCAAATTTATTTCCATCCACATAACAAAATAAACAACAAACGAGACATGTGAAATGGGGGAGGCTAGTAAAGGCCAATAAGGCCCGAACATGTCTAGCCCCCTGTCTAACAAAGTTACACAATTACATATTGAAATACATTATACAAAACCAACAATCTGACTAACAAACAACACAAGAGAAGAACATGCTCCAAGATTACAATTGTGTATGAATTTTACAAAATGCAACTGATATCGAATAGAAGTTAGATCTCGAAAAAGAACTAAAAACATAATCTTATTTAATTATTATCATATCATAATATAATATCATATAAAACACTAATATCGCTAATTTTGAAAATACTTTCTTTTCTAAGAAAGTCCGCTATTAGCACTAATAACAATTGTAACGCTAATAATAATTATTAACACTAATATCGCTAATTTCCTGTCTTCTTTTCTAAGAAATCCCACTATTACCGCTAATAGCGCTACTAGCGCCAATAACAATATTTAACACTAATATCGCTAATTTTACTAATGTCCTCTTTTCTAAGAAAGCCCGCTTTTAGCGATAGCGCTAATAACAATATTTAACACTAATATCTCTAATTTTGCTGTCTTCTTTTCTAAGAAAGACATCTAATACCGCTAATAGCGCTGCTAGCGCTAATAACAATGATTAACACTAATATCACTAATTTTGCTAACGTCTTTTTATTAAAGAAACGCCCGCTATTAGCGCTAATAGCGCTACTAGAGCTAATAACAATGATTAACACTAATATCGATAATTTTGCTAATACTTTCTTTTCTAAGAAAGTCCACTATTAGGGCTAATAGCGCTACTATCGCTAATTACAATGATTAACAATAATCTTGCTAATTTTGCTAATGTCTTCTTTTCTAAGAAAGCCAGCTATTAGCGCTCATAGTTGCTAACGAATGCTAATTGGCGTTTTAGCGCTAATAGCGCGTAGGAGATTTAAACAAGAGCACCAATGGTGCTGAAGCTTCATAAGAAAAGTGTGTTAGAGTTTGAGTAGAGATTGGTTGTTGTTGTTTGTGCTTTTGGGTTTTTGGTTAGATGTTTTTGTGATCAAGTCTTGTGATTCTAGCAATTAAGTGTTGGGGCTGGAGGAAGGTCATTTAAAGATCTGGTTTTTTTTAACTTGGATTTCTTATGACTCTGGTATGTAACCTTTGTTCTCATTTTTTATAAGAGTGTTCTTTCATGGCTAATCACTGATGTTTACCCTATTTGACCTTTGACTTTGAATGACCTCTAATGACCTTGTCATGTATTAGTTTTATGGCATAAGCAATCAACCTCAATCTCCAAGTTTTATTGCTGACACTATTTGGTCCCCTGCCAACTTTGGTTGGCACAGGGGACTATAGAAATGCTTTGCATGTGTGTGTGTGTGTCCCACGCAATATCTCTGGATCAATGCAAGTGTGGGTGTCCATCTTTGCAACATAGATGCATCTCAAGTAGGCGTGGGCTTGGATGTAAAGTGGGTCATGTGACATAGGTCAAAGGTCAAATATGGTCAAAAATAGAGTCAAATTTGGTCAAGAATAGGATATATTGTTATAAGCCTTGTAAGCACGATATCTTTTGATCTAACAAGTATGGGTATCCATATTTGCACCATAGATGTCAACCAAGTAGATGGTGGATGAGTTCGAAGGTGGGGCATGTGGCATGGGTCAAAGGTCAAATGTGGTCAAAAATGGGATGAAATGGCTATAAGCCTTGGCAATTGTGGCAGGATGATGAAACTTAGTGAGTGTGGTCAACATTCAATACCGAAAATTTTTAAGGTCAGTGGGGTCATTCAAGGCAAATGGGATAATACTGCTAAACCCTTTTCAAATGTGGTAGGATGATAAAACTGGGGGTTTGGTCAAATTCAGTTGTGAAAAATTTGACGGTCATTTCCACTGTCATGTTGGGTCTTCAAGTCAAAGCAAAGTAGGTGGTAGGATGGTGAAACTTAGTGGGTGTGGTCAGCATTCAGTGCCAAAAAAAATTGAAGGTCATGCGGGGTCATCCAAGGTCAAATCACTCATTATGTCAAGTAAAACCTTTCTCGTCTGAACTGTTTAAACAAGGCGGTCCTTGAACCACTAATGTCGCCTGTTTGGGCTATTACATGTTGTTTATGACCTTCAAAATTTTCAGAACCAAATGTTTACTACACCAAGTTTCTTGACCATACAACTATTTGTAGTGATTATATGACTTTGGATGACACCACATGTCCTTGAAATGACCTTCAAAATTTGTCGGCACTGAATGTTGACCACCCTCACTGAGTTCCATTGCCCAATCCATTCCCAAACAGCAAGTGTCAAGGTCACAAAGGTCACATGAGGTCAAGAACATGAGGGATACTACCCAAGGCCCAATGTATTAAATTGTAATGAAAATCGATTGACATATGTGGATGCACCAAGCAGTGTTACAATTCTGACCATTTTAAGGTCACACAAGGTCAAAAAGGTCACATATGGCCACCCACACGCGAGTGATATGTGGATGCTCCAAGCAATGTTATAATTCTGACCATTTTAAGGTCACACGAGGTCAAAAAGGTCATACGACATCACCAACACTGGGACACTACCCAAGAGG